>JAQIUQ010003315.1:0-17835 GCA_030378365.1 Hybognathus amarus
GACGCGCCTCCACTGCAACTGCAATCAAGTCGGCACACTCACGCAAAGTGTTTCTCCGCGTCTCTGCGCGCTTAATCGTTGATACTATCACACAGACAAACAGTCCCTGAAGACGAAAAGATGTTGTCACGGTTTCAAGGCGCCCTTCTTATACATCCAGATTGACGCGCTCATCATTCAAGCTGATGATGCACGGCCTGTCGCCGGTCAACCTGATTACTGTGAGTTGCTATTTGATTTCAGACACCTGTCACGCCTGAGGCGTTCCCCATTGCGTCATTCAACGTATTGTTGAGTTCCCTTCGAAAGGGAACCTTTATTTTTGAATAATTAAATTGTTACTAGTTGAAATGTCTATTCTTGATTTCAACAATTGAATTGCTACTAGTAACAATGTTCATTTTTGATATCAATAATTCAATTTTCACTAGTGACGATGTTAATTTCTGATATCATGAATGTGATTGTTACTAGTAAGAAAGCCATTTTAGATATCTGAAATTATATTGATATCAGAAATATGGCAAGCCTATGGCAAGCCGTTTTAGCTTAAATTGTACCCAGCCTTACTCGTCGTAATTGCATTTTTACTATAACAATACAATTAGAGAGCTCTACAATTCAATTCTTACTAGTTAGAATTACAATCAGAGAGCTCTCTAATTCAATTATTACTAGTAAGAATTACAATTACAGAGCTCTCTAATTCAATTCTTACTAGTAACAATTGCAATTCGAGAGCTCTACAAATAAATTTTTACTAGTCATATGTCTCAATTGACTTCCATTCATTTTTAATTAGAGAGCTCTACAATTGAATTGAAGAGTTCAGATGCAAAAGCCTCTAAATGCCATTTGAAATTTTCTTCTAAAATGACAAGAGCTCTGCAATTGCATTCTTACTAGTAGCAATTCATTTAGAGAGCTCTCTAATGCAATTGTTACTAGTAAGAATTAATATTATAGAGCTTTCTAATTCAGTTCTTACTAGTAACATCTCAATTGCAGAGCTCTTTAATTTAATTACAGAGCTCTCGAATTCAATTCTTACTAGTAACAATTCCAATTAGAGAGCTCTCTAATTCAATTCTTACTAGTAACAATTATAATTAGAGAGCTCTCTAATTCAGTTTTTACTAGTAAGAATGCAATTACAGAGCTCTTTAATTCAGTTACAGAGCTCTGCAATTATACATATCTTTAATTCATTTTTTTACTAGTAAAAATTAAATTAGAGACCTCTGCAATTGCATTTTTACTAGTAACAACTGAATTAGAGAGCTCTCTAATTATAATTGTTACTAGTGAGAATTGGATTAGAGAGCTCTCTAATTAGTGTGAATGCTTCAAGCATTCACACTCTTGAAATCCAAATCTTTATTATTATTATTCCGTATTCTTCCGTACGTTTTTCGGTCGCTTTCTTCTCCTCTGTACTTTGTGCTACAAAAACCATTCAAGTATCAAAATGTGCAGCTTTTCAAGGACATGTGTGCTATTACTTTTCTTTTTTATAACCTTTATACTTTTTAAATTATTAATATTTTTGTGCATATTTTTTAACATGGAAGTCAATGGAGAATTCTTCAAATTCTGCTTTCTGCTCCTTCTGCTTTCAAAGCCTACAACTTCTGCATACTTTCACCTATTTCTGTCATTTAAACTTTAAAATGTTGAGAAATTTGTAAGCTATTAAAGTTGTATTCAACTTTTTGATATCTCTTATACTTTTTTCACAATCTCTACTTTAGTCTCATGATGTTTTTCAAGCCGTTTCTGAAATTATAATGGGAGTGAATGAGAGAGGCTGTTCAGAGCTAGAGTGCGTGATGTCATAAGCTAGAGTGAGCCAGCTTAAAAACGAATGCTAAAAAATAATTTTTAAATCGCTGGCCTGGCCACAATTTTCACTCTTCGGGCATAAAATTATACTTGAAACGTAGGCATTTTTGTTGTGGTTCCTCTCGTGTGTTTAGTAAATCCCTCGGACTTATAGTTTTTTCTCTGTGTCCTTCCAAAGGACAAGAGTGACAGGAAATCCTCCATTGGCAGCAATTATAAATTCAGGTCAAACTTTTGTGATCCGAGCATTACGAACCACTTTTTTAACTTGCCAAAATGGTCCCTTTTTTCAACTCTATCCACACAAAAAATACATCACATCGTTCACAAAGGCCTTGTCTCGCTCACGGTCAGGTCATTTCGCCGATACAACCTATAGTTTCGTCTCTAGTGAGGTTTGTTCGAGGCCAAGTAACAGCAATTTTGGCCTCTGTCTAAATAGGAAAGCTGATTGCACAGGTGATGCTGATTAGCAAAGATCAAAGGGAGACACACCTAATTGGTCCTGTGTTCTGATTGGTGGACAGTCACTCAGCTCTTTTCTGAAGGCTACAAGTTTTTGTTGCATTTATGCATCTACTTCTTTCTTTCTTTCTTTCTTTCTTTCTTTCTTTCTTTCTTTCTTTCTTTCTTTCTTTCTTTCTTTCTTTCTTTCTTTCTTTCTTTCTTTCTTTCTTTCTTTCTTTCTTTCTTTCTTTCTTTCTTTCTTTCTTTCTTTCTTTCTTTCTTTCTTTCTTTCTTTCTTTCTTTCTTTCTTTCTATCTTTCTTTCTTTCTATCTTTCTATCTATCTTTCTATCTATCTATCTATCTATCTCCTGTCTTTCTCTACCTTTCTTTTTTGTACTCCTTTACTTCTCTACCTCTGTCTCTTTCTCTACCCCTTTATTTCTTTACCTCTGTGTCTACTTCTCTACCTCTCTTTACCTCTCTAAATAAACTTCTAGTTTTCTAAAATTTTTTGGATCTTTTTTGCATTTCAGCTTATTAAATTCATTTGAATTAAGCTTTTTTTCTTTTTTGCTCTGTTTTGCATTTGTTTGTGCATTTTAGTTAAGCTTTTGAAGCATTCACACGCATATTCCACAGGAAATGCAATTGTTCTAGTTGTAATTGTTACTAGTAATAATTGAATTAGAGAGCTCTCTAATTGTTATTCTTACTAGTAACAATTCAATTGTAGAGCTCTCTAATTGTAATTCTTACTAGTAAAAATTCAATTGTAGCGCTCTCTAATTAAAAATGAATGGAAGTCAATGGGGACATATGACTAGTAAAAATGAATTTGTAGAGCTCTCTAATTGCAATTGTTACTAGTAAGAACTGAATTAGAGAGCTCTGTAATTGTAATTCTAACTAGTAATAATTGAATTAGAGAGCTCTCTGATTGTAATTCTTACTAGTAATAATTGAATTAGAATTGAAGAATTGAATTGTAGAGCTCTCTAATTGAATTGTTACTAGTAAAAATGCAATTACGACGAGTAAGGCTGGGTACAATTTAAGCTAAAACGGCTGCCATACTAGTCATAATTGGATTAGAGAGCTCTGTAATTGTAATTCTTACTAGTAATAATTCAGTTAGAGAGCTCTCTAATTGTAATTCATACTAGTAACAATTCAATTGTAGAACTCTCTAATTGTAATTCTTATAGTAACAATTCAATTTGAGAGCTCTGTAATTAAAAATTAATGGAAGTCAATGGAGACATATGACTAGTAAAAATTCATTTGTTAAGCTCTCTAATTGTAATAGTTTCTAGTAAGAATTGAATTAGAGAGCTCTGTAATTGTATTTTCACTAGTACGAATTGAGTTAGAGAGCTCTCTAATTGAATTGTTTTTAGTAACAGTTGCATTAAAGAGCTCTCTAATTGAATTGTTTCTAGTAACAGTTGCATTAAAGAGCTCTCTAATTGAATTGCAGAGCTCTGCAATCTTACTCGTAAGAATTGAACTGTAGAGCTCTCTAATTCAGTTTTTACTACTAATAATTGCATTTAAGAGCTCTCTTAATGTAATTTATACTTGTAAAAACTGATTTAGAAAGCTTGCCATAATTGCTACTAGTAGGAATTAAATTGTAAAGCTCTCTAATTGAATTCTTACTGGTAAAAATGCAATAATGACGAGTAAGGTTGGATACAATTTAAGCTAAAACGTCTTGCCATAGTAAAAATGCAATTACGATGAGTAAGGCTGATTACAATTGAAGCTAAAACTGCTTGCCGTATCTCTAATTGAATTCTTAAAGGTAAAAATGCAATAATGACGAGAAAGGTTGGATACAATTTGAGCTAAAACGGCTTGCCATAATTCTTACTAGTAAAAACCTTTATTTTTGATATCAAGAATTAAATTTAATTTAATTAAACAATTTAATTTAAAAAAATTGTTACTAGTTAAAATGTCTATTCTTGATATCAACAAGTGAATTGCTACTAGTAACAATGTTCATTTTTGATATCAAGAATTAAATTTTTTACTAGTAGATATCATGAATGTGATTGTTATAATAATATTGATATCAGAAATGCATTTTCTGATAATACAAAAAGTGAAAATACAATTGTTGATATCAAGAATTAAATTGTTGATATCAAGAATTACATTGTTTGATATCAAAAATTGAATTGTTGATATCAAGAATTCATGTCCTGGAAATGAATAAAAGCTAAAACGGCTTGCCACAGGCTTTGCTACTTTCGACTAGCTGATCTCTGGCCCGGGCTCCGGTTTCAGCTGCCGCTGTGTGTTCAGCTCCTCCAGCATCCACACAGAATGGAGCAGAGGATGTAAACTCTAGTTCATGCTCCACTTCTCTTTCTGTGGGTGATCAGGAAGATCTCTGCAGTTCCTGTGTCTCTCCAGCTCACCCTGTACAAATGATCATAACTGTTTATCTACACTTATCCTAACCATACAATCCAAGCCATGTCTGCTGTGATTCAGATAAGTGTAATGTCACTGGTCACCTGTTCAGCGCAACCAAGGATAGCGCTTGATGTCGTCTAAACTGGGACGATCTTCTGCCTCTTCACTGAGACAACAGCTAATCAACTGACGGCACTCTGTTAAACACATTACAGTCTTTAGGAACACAAAAGAACAAACTTATCCTGGGTTTCTACTTCTGAATGTTTGCTATCTCTTACTTAATGACAGTTCTCTAGGGAAGAAGTCCCTCTCTGTGGCTCTACAGGGAAAGCACAGGATGTTGTAGAGCGTCACCCCCACTGACCAAACGGTGGCCGGTCCTGCATGATAGCAGTGCTGAACAAACCACTCAGGAGGAGCGTATTCAAGAGTACCTGAGAAACCCAAGAAGACCAGAAACATACACTGAATACTACAAATATTCTCTTTGTTTGATCATCAAAAGTTCAGTAAACATCCACAGAGCGTTTCCTGCTGTAACGCAAAGCTAACCTGCAAAGTGTGTGTAGGCCGAGTCCTTTAGCAGGTCTCCACAACCAAAGTCCAGCAGCTTGATGTCATGGGACGCTGTGGAAATCAGCAGGTTCCCTGGCTTGACGTCCCGGTGCAGGACTCCCCGGCTCTCGCAGTGTTTCAGAGCGGTGATCAGCTGAACCAGCACTTTCTTGGCCAATCTCTCGTCCACACAGCCGTTCTCCTCGCAGAAACTCTCCAGATCTTGACAGGGAACTGGCCGTTCCAGGATCATGGAGTAGTGACTGTGATGGTCAAACCACTCCAAAAGCTGCAGGACATTGGGGCAGGTAGGAGCGGAATTGACCCGGGTCATCAATGCCACCTCCAGCGGCAGCAGACCCTGACCTTCCTGTAGGGACAAAGGCTCTGTTATATCCTGAACGAAACAGATGAAACAACAGATTCATAGCCTAGAAATCTAGACGCACCCCAGCGGCAGCAAAAATTATTTTGCAGCAAAGCGTGATCTAGCAACTCTCCATAGACTTTTTAGCTGGAAAACCCCAACTCTGGAAGGGCCAATCACATCGTGCATAGAGTCGGCGGGCGGGCTTAACAAAATGACAACAGAGTTGCGACGGTCAGAGCCAGCTCGGACATATTCGGTTTTAAGTCGTTCATCCTCGGATGCGGCCGGCGTCGCGCGCGCTGTTACAAAAAAGCTGTGGCGAAACGATCAACTTGTCATGTTTGCCTCGCTCGTGCTGTGTCGTTGAGGATAAAGGCTTTACTCTGTGTCAGCGCGCGCTCTGATCGGTGCACGGACCTCTCCCGAATCATCTCCACCACTCCGAAGCGCCACTACTCCGCCTCCGTTTCCCTCGTAAGCTGATATTAGTATTTAAACATTCTCTATATTATTTTTTTTTAATGACACACTGTCTCTTTCTCTCTCATACACACACAAACACACACATACTGTCTCTTTCTCTCACACATATGTAGGCTAGTTATAAACTCTTTAGACTTTTAATGATTAGTGTTTTATTTTTAAAGTTTGTGGGTCGTATAAAAAACTAAAAAATCCCTTTTTTTGGGGATGAATTCCGGGAAATCTCCCTTATTTTCAATGTTCAATGTTGACAGCTGGACTGGATACGGTAAAAGTTTAATATATGAACTTGCTCCGCTGAGTACGTCACATTCTTCATTGCTCTGATTGGCTTTAGCGCGATCCAATTGCGTGCAGAGAGAATTTGAAAGACAACCGTTTATCCCGCCCCTCGGATTGAGCCCTGTCAATGAAGAGTTTCCAGACCTAACATCTTGATGTAGGTCTGGCATGCCAGGCTAACAGATTCACACTGGAACTTACAACTTTCAGCCTCTTTTGGGTCCTGTCTTTAGAGACGTACTTGATGGCAACCTGTAGACGGATAAACCACAGTAAATCACACCAGCCTAATTGTGAAAGTAGACATTTACTGATATCAACATTTCTAAAGGCTATCTGAACAAAGGAGGGAAGAAAATGTCTTACTGGCAGCCTGTCAGACCTGCGGATCCCAGCATACACATAGCCGAATCCGCCTCGTCCCAGCAATGGGCCCTTCACATATCCTTCTGTAACACACATGATCACAATAAAAAGTCATTAAGAGAACACATGTATCTAATGAAAAATCATGTAATAATTGAGCAATAACTTTTAAATGAAAAGCTTATTCTGACCTTTGCGAGAGCGTTTAGCAGTGGACAGATGTCCATCATCTTGGCTCCTCTGATTGGCATTCTGCCTCTTCCTCTTCCTGTCAGCCTTACCTGTGGACACAGAAACAGCAAACACAGAGGACAGAGGTGCCAAATATCCAGGAAGCTCCTGGCTCGGGTCTGGCAGCGGATCCTGATCATCAGAACCGAGTCTCTCCTGACCAGCCGTCTGAGTGGACGCAGCTCTGCTGGATCTGGATCGGCCTGAGGTTGGAATATTTCAGACATCACATGTTTATGTTCAAATTATTACTTTGTTATTTTCAACTTTCTATTTTCAATGACAATCGTTGAATAATTAACAGAGACATAATTTTTTTTAATAAAAGCTTATTCTGACCTCTGCGAGAGCGTTTAGCAGTGGACGGACTTCCATCATCTTGGCTCCTCTGGCTGCCGCTCTGCCTCTTCCTCTTCCTGTCAGCCTTACCTGTGGACACAGAAACAGCAAACACAGAGGACAGAGGTGCCAAATGTCCAGGAAGCTCCTGGCTCGGGTCTGGCAGCGGATCCTGATCATCAGAACCGAGTCTCTCTTGGCCAGCCGTCTGAGTGGACGCAGCTCTGCTGGATCTGGATCGGCCTGAGGTTGGAATATTTCAGACATCACATGTTTATGTTCAAATTATTACTTTGTTATTTTTAACTTTCTATTTTCAATGACAAATCGTTGAATAATTAACAGAGACATATATATATATTTTTTTAAATAAAAGCTTATTCTGACCTCTGCGAGAGCGTTCAGCAGTGGACGGACTTCCATCATCTTGGCTCCTCTGGCTGCTGCTCTGCCTCTTCCTCTTCCTGTCAGCCTTACCTGTGGACACAGGAACAGCAAACACAGAGGACAGAGGTGCCAAATATCCAGGAAGCTCCTGGCTCGGGTCTGGCAGCGGATCCTGATCATCAGAACCGAGTCTCTCCTGACCAGCCATCTGTGTGGACGCAGCTCTGCTGGATCTGGATCGGCCTGAGGCTGGAATATTTCAAAATAAAGATGAAAAACTGCACTCTCTAGTTGAATCTCATAGATATTTATTTTCCTTGTCCACACAGACGTGTTTCGGCCTAAGCCATCATCAGTGAGTGGAATATTTCAGACATCACATGGTAATGTTTCAATAATAACAAATATTTAATGCCAGTGGTCAATTGATAATTGTTACTAGTTACAAATAGAAAAGTTTATTTCACATGCAAGGCATCGAATAAGCTAACTTACATGTGGTCACTTAGCTGGGAAAATTTAGGGATCAAATTAGTTATCTAGCACAAGTTTCTTCATGTTAAATTAGTCTATCATTGTACCAGGTACAACATCATACGAAAACATACCAAAAAATAAGTACATAAATACATAAATAAAGACTCACCTCCTCTTTCACCAATCTGATTGGGAGCCATCATATCCTCCTCCAACCTGCAATAAAAACAATACAAAAAAGAGAACACAAATCTCTCCAGAAATACTCCTCCTCCTCCTCCAAAAAAAAGAATAAAAAGAAAGAAAGAAAAAGAAAAGAAAGAAAAAGAAAGTATAAAATTAAATAAAAAAATAAAACACGAAACTCCCTCTAAAATCAGAAAAGAACAAATCAAATAAAAGTTTTGAATATTGTAAAATAAGATATATGAACTCAAAAGTAAAACTCTGTGATGGAAATATTCTCCAATGTCTTAAAGTCTCCTCTCAATCCTCCAACAGCTTCAAAATGCTCTGTAAAAGTCTCTCAATTCGCCTCGTTTGCCAACCAACAGGTTTCGATCAGTGAATTTGTAAATATACATATATTCAGAATACAAACAATGCGTCGCTATAACAACTAAAAATTTAATCCCGCATTGGCACAGCGCACGTGAAGTCACGTGCGCGAGTACAACAGAGCACGTGCACATAGAATTTTTTTTAATACATATGAGATATATTCTTTCTTAACATTTGTTATTATTATTATTATCCGTGCAATTATTCGTGTATTAATCTTCGTAAAGCTAATTGCAAAAGCGTCCACTTCCTAATTTTTCACTTACAGTCAAATGGAAGTCATTGCGTCAGTCAAAATGCGAGCAAAAAAGCTAAAGGGAGGAATAATTGGACGAGTGGCCACCCACTTAAACACCTCATATGGATAATTGTTGTAAAAATGTCTCTCTTTCAACAGGGAAAAAGTGAATAGGCTACTTTACGTGAAGTTGGTTTGACGTTGGACGTTCGATATACGCGTATTTAACTTAGGGACCGCCTCTAAAGTTAGCCTACATGCGACATTACAAAACAAAAAGACAGTAACTACGCAGAGTGCAGAACTGAGAAAATGACTTTAACTAGGGCTTTTTGCAAGTTACTGTACACACGACTACCATTTTCCTTTAAAACCACACACATTTAAGATAAGATGTTTTGTCACATAACAAAGGATGCTTTGAATGTCATGAAAATGAAATAAGAAAACTGAAAGTCAAATCAGTCTGAAAAGATAGCATCTCGATTCAGAACAGTCTGAAGGTCTGACCCGAGTTTGGAGTTTTTTTAAAAAGGGTTTCAGTAAGTTGTCTTAATTACCAACTTAATTAACTGCACCTGTAATCAAGTCCTTCAACGTGTGACATATCAAGATCCTTCCCTCACGAGTCAAAAATGACTGGAAGCCTTAACAGAAAGCCATTTCAGAAAGCTTATATCATTTTATTTTGAAAATATTGTTTCTATTTTTTTTATTTTTTATGTGCCTTTAAATTACTATTTTATCAATAAAAAATATAATTTAAGCAAATTCTTCACATTCATACATTCAACTTAAATTCAAAATAACATAACCAGCTCAAAATATCTCACATGGGGTCAATTCGGGTGTCTCTTATGACCACTTGAGGAAAAAAACAAAACAACAACAAATAAAACAACAACATGATATTTCATGGCTTTTGCCACTAGATGGCCTTAGAGCTCTATTTGGAGCAAATGAGCTGTTCCACTGGGTCCCAAAGTCGATTCTTGAGTTTATCTTTTCAGTATGCATTCAGGTACACAAGTAGACTTCCCTCGGGTCATTTTGACCTGAAACCTTTGACCTTTTTTTTGTTTTTTATTAATTATTATTATTTTTTTTTAGTGTTCATTACTGTGGTCCATAACCCTAAAATGCTAAAAATTTAAATTAAACTTTTACACAAAAAATAAATAAATAAATAAATATTTCATAATGATTTCATGAGGGCCACAGTGATTACTTACTCTTTAGGGAACTGTGTTGTCTGACTATAATACTGGAAAAGGAACAATTGTTTGAATAGAGAAATTTAAATTACACTCTTTATCTTATTTGGCCAACAAACAATGGATTCTTTTCTTCTCTTTTTTGAACTTGATACTGGTTTCAGGTTTGGAACCTGAAGTTCAAATGTAAAAAAAAAAGCTTACACAAAAAAAGAACCACAAAATGTCCAACCCTGTATTTCATTACAAGTTTAATTCAACATTCACTGTAAGTTAATCACCACTCTCTAATTCATACTTAACAAAACATTATTAGAAAATGCACCGTATAACCACCAGTCTTCTGATTAGTGGTGCTAACATGACACTTCTTCCACAAGCTCATTTACATTGTTCACGGGAGATTCCTAAATCTGCTTGTACCTTTATTCAACAGCATGTGGCGAACGGGGGTGAAGAACGAGGCTGAAAATTCATAACATTTGCATTTAATATTTTAGTAAAGGACGGTTATGACGGAATACTACGTCAGTATGAAGTGCTTTGCACCAGAGATGCGGTAACCTGTATCACCTGCCGATGCTGTGACAATGGGAATGCATGTGGAGTTTAACTGTACAAGTAAAACAGATTTAGAGCAGGTAACTATCATAGTTACTACAATAGCTTTACTGCATGACCGCAGCATGTCACAAGTTCACATTTAACTTTTCCATGCAGTCATGCAAACAATTCACTCAGATGAGTTGCAGCTTGTAAACCAGAGCCACACCGATGAGCTATCCACGTCTTTCTCTGATGGACCAAAGCAAAAAAAAAAAAAACACCCAAAGTACAAAATATCAGCCCATCCCACTGGAAGCTCTGTCCTTGAAATCTGCAGGCGAGTTCTCTGAGGTCCGTTTGGAAGCAGTTCCTTTTTTCTTTTTCTTTTCTTTGCCACCAGAGCACAGGAAGTTGGCTCACCACTTCCTGTGATAGAGAGTCTAGACAGTCCTCCCCTGATTGGCTCATTTCAGCCCACCTGCTTCTCCAGCAAAAAGTCTCTGCGCTCACACTTCACAATAGACATGCAATACACAGACCAAATTAATTCTTAAGGTTAGGTTGTACATTTATATAGATTTATACATATTTATATAATTCATATATTTTCAGGAATGTTAATCTGTGTTTTTTTTTTTTTGTTTGACGATACAAAAATTACTTTTCATCTGACACATATAAGCAACATCATAAAAACAGTCTCTTTCTTTAAAAAAAAAAAAAAACATCCCTTAATAAAAATAAGTTCTATTTGTGTTTTGCTTATTTTACAATATATTTTCTTTTCCGCTCCATCTTCCGCTCTACTATTACAATAGGCACTTTGTGCAGCCGCACTCGACGGTGGTCTCGATCTCTTCGGAAAAGGACGATCCATCGGAGCACTTGAAGCTGACCTTCCGTCTCCGGCTCTTGGTGGGGGCGCAGCACAGGCCCGAGTGGCAGGCGTGAGGACACTCCACCCGGGGGATTTTACTGGTGGATGTGCAGCTTTTATGACCCATGTGACGCTTGAGGAGCTCGCGAACCATCTCTCCTTGGCACGTCACCTCTGTGTGGAGGAGGGGAAAGAGGACAGGCCATCAGATAAGCATTTATATAATATATTAATAAACATAAGGACTTTCAGGTCACATATTGACTTGTTGCTTCACTCTTCTGGATTCTGTACGGCCAGAGTCTCTTATGCTCACCAAGGCTGCATTTATTTGATGTGAAATAAATATATTTATATTGTGAAATATTATTACAATTTCAAAAAACTGTTTTCTATTTTAATTCTAGTTAGTGTGGGGTTATTTTGAGCCTTGTTAGTGGTACTAACTAGTGATTTCTTTTTACTTATTATGTGCCCCCATATACTCGCATTGTACGCTAAACAGTTTTAGAGATTAAACTCTTTACATTCGATTATCATGAAAAAGATTATGAGATCAGCAACAGTAATAAAGTATTTCAGTGTGGATCTTCATCTTACTAAATAACTATTGGTAAATGGATCTAACAAAAGATAGATAACAACGTAATATATCAAAAGATAGATAACAGTGTAAACACAAACTGGCTGGAAGATTATGGAAAAAAATATGTTCCTGTAAAATAACGTGCACTGATGAATTGTGCACAGTAGGACCAGAAACATTTATTAAGGATCTTGTTTTTAAGTGGTATAAGTAGCACGCTTTTAGATTTCGATCAAGAATAATGCATGTGTTTTGCAGTGCTGTGTCTCACCTGTTTCACAGGTCGGCCCGCTGTACTCAGGCTGACAGTGGCAAACCGGCTCTCCGCTCTCCGTCGCTCTGCACTCTCCGTGCACACAGTGCTGCCCCTTACATGCGGCGGACTCCTCTCGTCTGTCACAGAACTGGCCAGAGTATCCATCTGCACATGAGCAGCTGTATGAGGAGCCTTTAGGCACACACACACCATGCACACACCTGCACAAGAAGAAAGAGGATATTACTGTCTGAAACAACAACCGTGAGTGTTTGTGTACATGTGTATTTGTGTACCTGCTGCTCTGACAGGGGCTCTGGGAGGTCATCTGTTCACACAGTGGGCCGTTGTGGTCGGTGGGACACTCGCAGGTCACCCCTGCCTCTCCTCTCTGTCTGCAGGCACCCTGAACACAAACGCCGCAGGAGTGACAGCCCGGCAGGACGCCATCAACCCCTGCCCGTCCACCGCTGAGGTCTTGGGGTTCCCCATTGAGCCGTACGTCATGAATACAGCCGTTGAAGGACTGGAATGGACGGTCTGGACCCGGTCGTAGGCCTGCCGTGTCAATCAGAGAGGGAACCCCTAAAATATAAACAACAGGCAAGTATTAACACACTCATACGCACACATACACTATAGAGAGGGCCTGAAAATGCTTTACAGTACAATTCACACATTTGGACAGCATTTTGTGTGTCTCAAAGAAAGCCACTATGAAACCTTTCAAATACAGTGAGGTGTCTTTGACTCTTACCGCCTATATAGAGTTGTGTGTTGTGGTCCACAGCAGGGGGCGGGGCAGTTTGCCCAGGCTTTTTGGTGCCCCTTTATCCACCACCAAACTCAGGGTCTGATTCTGGATCAGCACCTCCACCATGTGGAAAAGACCATCGTTCACAGATTCCACACTGGCAGAAAGCGGAAGACAGACAAAAATACAAATCTCATTTATATCATTTAATAATAATATTTATAAAATTTAGTAGTAGTATATAATGTATAATTATTTCAATACATTTATAATTTAATAATAATTAAAAATAATATATATATATATATATATATATATATATATATATATATATATATTATTATTATTATTATTATTAGATAATCATATATATATTATTTATTATTATTCGAATTATTATCTCAGTTCAGATAATCATATATATATTATTTATTATTATTCAATTATTATCTATTCAGATATCATATATATATATATATATATATATATATATATATATATATATATATTATTTATTATTATTCAAATTATTATCTCAGTTCAGATAATAATATATATATATTTATTATTTATTATCATTCGAATTATTATCTCAGTTCAGATAATCATATATATATTATTTATTATTATTCAAATTATTATCTCAGTTCAGATAATCATATATTATTTATTATTATTCAAATTATTATCTCAGTTCAGATAATCATATATATATTATTTATTATTAGGCTAAAATACAAACAGTAGCATAAGCTGAATTTGGAGTAGCATAGCCTATTCTTACTATTTTTTTGTCATTGCTTTAATTGAGGAATAGTAAGTATGGAGGCCGCTCAGACCAGAGTCGAGAAACTGAAGGTTACTGTTGAGAAATAATATAGCATGAGATCTGAAACTGAATGCATCCATATCAATGTGTCAATATAAAGCAGACCACTGGGGCAAAGAACAAGTGAACAAAAACAAAAAAAACGTACTGAGAGCACCATCAAAGAAAAAAAAGGATCTTGATACAGTTATTCAACAACAACAGGTCACACTGGTTTTGTGGTACATACTAGGACAAAAATATCAAAAATCGAGAAGAATTTTCAGAGCTCACTGACTATTTGGAAATTAAACAGCTCTACAGTATGAAGCTGAAATCAGAGACTTCCTTTGTGTCCAGATTAATAATGGCCAAAATGATCAACATTAAGGCACTAACCCCCTCAATGCCTGCGATAGACGTTCTGACTCATATTGGTGTATACCTCCATCTAGTGGACAATACTTCTAAATACACATCGTCTTCACAGTGCCTGTGTTCCCTACGGTCTAAAAAGTGATATCAATAGTTCCTGGAGAATCACAGCCCTGTGGAGTTTAGCTTAAACCCTAAGAAAGAAAGAAAGAAAGGAAGGAAGGAAGGAAGGAAGGAAGGAAGGAAGGAAGGAAGGAAGGAAGGAAGGAAGGAAGGAAGGAAGGAAGGAAAGATTCACTGAATGAGCACCAGTGTGCGCAAGCATTTCAAACTGATGGAGCACAAAAGAATGACAGAACAATAATTCTGAGTAAAAAAATATACATTTTATTGCCTTTTATTGGCTGTTGGGAATGTATTTTTATGAAAACAGTCAATGTTGTAATGGTAATATAAAAATAAGAGTTGTATAACTACTATTTCCAGATAAGTAAGTGTGTGTTTAGTCTGTGCTTTTGTTTTTCTGGGTTATGGTGGGCAAGTTTAAGAATGTAATGTTTATATTTTTGCAGTTAATGTTTAACATTGCCTAAATAGTCACATTCACTATATTTGTTTAAATATGTAATTAACATTGTTTTGAAGACAACATTGTGTAGGATAAAATACATAACTTGTATATATATAGAGAGATTTTTATTTATTCTATTTCTGATACTTCCTTTTCCCTATTGTAATAATAAAACTCATTATGCGGATTTACACTCTGCAGTACAATGACTTTCACGCGTCGACCTCTCGTTAGTTATTGTTCTGAGCATAACATTTTTTCGCCTATTTGTTTATCTCCACCTACTGGACTATTGGGATTTTTATTTTACTTGTCTAATTAAAAAAAATAAATAAACACACATTATGCTAGTTTACACCTTGCCTCAGACTGTTATGCTTTTTTTACACTCTGTCCCAATTTTTTCATCCTTTGCTATTTTCTTATTGGGGGACAAACTACAGGCTTTGTAGGCAAGCCGTTTTAACTTTTAATCATTCGCAGGATATGAATTCTTGATATCAACAACTACATTTACACTAGTGAAATTATACTAATTGATATCAGGAATTAGATTTCTCCTAGTAACAATGACAATTCTTGATATCAATATTTACATTTTCACTACTTAAAATTATAATTCTTGATATCAACAATTGAATTTGAACTAATAAAAATTATAATTGTAGATATCTGTAATTTTATTTTCACTAGTGAAATGTCTCCATGGGCTGCCATTCAAAACCAATTATTGATATCAATAATTAATTTCTTACTAGTTGAAATACCAATTTTACATATCAGAAATACAATTATTACTATAGCAAAAACGTCTCAGGTTACAACTGTAACCTATGTTCCCTGAGAACAGGGAACGAGACAATACGTCGAATGACGCAATGGGGAACGCCTCAGGCGTGACAGGTGTCTGAAATCAAATATCAACTCACAGTAATCAGGTTGACCGGCGACAACCCGTGCATCATCAGCTTGAATGATGAGCGCGTCAATCTGGATGTATAAGAAGGGCGCCTTGAAACCGTGACAACATCCTATCGTCTGAAGGGACTGTTGCAGGCAGGCCCCGAGGCATGGCAACGAGACGTATTGTCTCGTTCCCTGTTCTCAGGGAACATAGGTTACAGTCGTAACCTGATATGTTCCCTTTCGAAAGGGAACTCAACAATACGTCGAATGACGCAATGGGGAACGAAATACCCACTCTGCCATGCTGAGGGGAGTGCATGCCGAAAAGGCAGTGACAACTGTCAGAACCAGTAATTCCAAGGAACACTGAAACCACTCACCCTACGTCACCATCGAAACCATCGAGTTTCGGATCACAGAGACAGGATCCTCCAGAGAGTGTGACTCAACCTCAAAACAATGGGAATCGTACACTCAATCCACAAGTTTCCACCCAGTGCTCGGATCAAATTCAGGAAGGTCAATGAGACCTAAGACCTGATGACCCCCTGTTTGGGGAGCTCCGAAACATGAGGGCTCATGTCAGGAAGGCTGTACATTGTGCGGCCTGAAACCCAACGACCACAGCATGTGGAAGCTCATCCTTCAGGAAAGCCAGAGGCTAGTAACCTGACAGACCCACAATGTGGGGCTACCTTCGAAAAAGGTTTAATGAGACCTAGAACCACCAGTTGTGGGAGATAGTTTGAACAAGGGAAGTGCCTGTCATAATGTATTGCGACAAAGACACATCTAGAGTAGGACCCAAAGTGAAGAACCGGAGTCTGAACCACATAAGAAGGGACCGAAGCGTACCACGCGTGACCCTCACCATAAGAAATGGATTTTAGAAAGCACACATCTCGTGTGACTTACCACAATAACAGGTGAAGTATGGGTTTGTGTACTTCACTCTGAATTCAGGAAGGCCCGATGAGGCCTGTAACCTGGCGACCACAGTGTGTGGGAGCTTGTAACCTGGCGACGACAGTATGGGGGAGTTTCTTAACCAGGAAGGCCTATTGAGGCCTGTAACCTGGCGACCACAGTATGTGGGAGCTCATAACCAGGAAGACCTAGTGAGGCCTGTAACCTGGCGACCATAGTGTCTGGATGCTCATGACCAGGAAGGCCTGGTAAGGCCTGTAACCTGGCGACCACATCGGGTGGGAGCTCGTTCTCAGGAAGGTCAGAAAAGACCTAATCTGGTGACCACAACCTGTGGGAGCTTACTTTCAGGAAGACCTGATAAGACCTGTACCTGAAAAAAACACACCAAGTGGGAGCTACTTCCAGAAGTTAGCTCTTAAGAACTCTTAAAGTGGGACCCGAGGAAAGACCGGGGTCTGAGCCACATAAGAAGGGACTGAAGCATACCGCGGGTGACCCTCACAGTGAGGCCTGTAACCACGGCATGTGGGAGCTCATAACCAGGAAGGCCTGATGAGGCCTGTAACCCAGTGACCACGGCATGTGGGAGCTCATAACCAGGAAGGCATGGTAAGGCCTGTAACCCAGCGACCACGGCATATGGGAGCTCATAACCAGGAAGGCCTGGTGAGGCCTGTAACCCGGCAACCACAGTATGTGGGAGCTCATAACCAGGACCTGAGATCCTCTGGGTCTGTCTGTGATCCTCAGACCATGACAGACCAGGCCCCTCCGCGTTATGCAGCTCTTAAATGCCGCAGAACGCGCCCTCCCTGAACTTATCGACCACCGTCTCGACGGAAGGGCCTTCACAATAATAGGTAAAGTATGGGTTCATGTACTTCACTCTGAATTCAGGAAGGCCTGGTGAGGCCTGTAACCCAGCAACCACAATATGTGGGAGCTCATAGCCAGGAAGGCCCGTTGAGGCCTGTAACCTGGCGACCACAGTGTGTGAGAGCTCAT
>JAQIUQ010003316.1:0-17578 GCA_030378365.1 Hybognathus amarus
CTTGGTTGTAACGGGTGGTTATTTGAGTCACTGTTTCCCTTCTATCAGCTCGAACCAGTCTGGCCATTCTCCTCTGACCTCTGGCATCAACAAGGCATTTCCGCCCACAGAACTGCCGCTCACTGGATGTTTTTTCTTTTCGGACCATTCTCTGTAAACCCTAGAGATGGTTGTGCGTGAAAATCCCAGTAGATTAGCAGTTTCTGAAATACTCAGACCAGCCCTTCTGGCACCAACAATCATGCCACATTCAAAGTCACTCAAATCACCTTTCTTCCCCATACTGATGCTCGGTTTGAACTGCAGGAGATTGTCTTGACCATGTCTACATGCCTAAATGCACTGAGTTGCCGCCATGTGATTGGCTGCTTAGAAATTAAGTGTTGACGAGCAGTTGGACAGGTGTACCTAATAAAGTGACCGGTGAGTGTATATATATATATATATATATATATATATATATATATATATATATCATATACACACACAAATTTATATATACACAGTTGTAATCAAAATTATTCAACCCCTATTGCAAATCAGGATTAGTACCAAAATGTAAAGACGTTCAGCTGTTTGCATTGAACAAATCAAACAAAATTAATTTTGTAAATTTTAAACAGATGTTTCAAGTGGTTTCCCCAAATTCAACTGAAAATGCAACTTTTAATGACTTCTGCAGTCTCAAAATTATTTTAACCCCTTCATAGCAAGCATCTAGCCTGACTTTCGTCATACTCATATTCTAATGAGAATATGAGTCTGAGACCGCTCCATTAAGCTTTGATTATGAGGCGTGTCGTAACCGAACCAGGAAAAAACACCAACTCTGCACTCAATTGGATAGTCGGTAGACCTACAACCAATCAGAGCAACGCAGTAAGTCAACTCCTTTGCATAGCGCAGTTTTCAACTACAGAACTTACTTATTTTAGAAGTTAAATAACGAGTGTTGCTTCTTTCACTTAATTCTCCATGAGTGCGACCAAAGCAGAAACCACAACGACCACAGGCTTTTCATTACGTCCCATCTTCTTAGTGACCATCGGAGCCAGCTGATAAGTTACACTTTTCCCGAATCATGTGGGAAGGACGGCAAAATATCTTTCCGATCAACAAATGCCTTGATTCCAGTTCTCTGTTTGTCTATTAAAATGAATGCGCTGTCGATTTATTTCACAACAGACGCGACAGCTGCAGGGAAACGATAACGTGATGATTACTTGCAGATCAATCTGTCCATCATCGTTTAAAGCCCGCCCTGGCAATTTGATTGGCCCGAACGTTTCTTGCCAGATCATAATTACTCCTCAATGGATCGAGTGGTGTTCTATTTCTACAATATGGTAAAAACGTCTTAGTGCTGCCCTCTTCAGGTTGAACGGTGGCTACTGCAGTTGAATTTTCCTATTGGATGTTTCGCACTTCGTGACGTATCGCAGGTTTCAGCTCACCACACGAGCTACGCACTTGGCAGTATAAAAACCATCTTGTGTCGTCAAAACCACTGTAAAGAGTCAGGAGTTGGAATTGTGAGTATTGAAAACGATCAGGATAGAGTGTTTTAGCATCTATTTCGTCCCCTCTATCTCCACTGGGGTCTGCCTACTTATTCAGCATTTTCAAATACTGCCAGTGGGTGGAGTCAGGCTCTGACCAGAGGTTTAGTTACCCTTTAACTTTGAACTATGCTTCCAATGGTGTCTCTAGGAACATCTAGTGCATTTGTTATCTTATTCCTTGTTTGAGAAGAGCAATTTTAACTTTTTAGACCTTTCTTTTGCCATATTTCTAACATGCAGTCAAACGTGACACTCAACAAACCTAGCCAGTTCAGATATTTCATGTGTTCTAGCTCAAGTGCATCTGGTGCAACTAATGAAGCCCTTGATTAGTTGAATCAAGTTTGAGACAACACCTGTTTTGCAGATTTGTGCTGTTGTGAGGGATTCTATTTAGGGGGTTGGGTCATTTTGAGACTGCAGAAGTCATTAAAAGTTGCTTTTTCTGTTGAATTTGGGGAAACCACTTGACGCTTAGTTAGCCATTTCACTTACTTTTGTTTGATTTGTTCATTGAAAACAGAACTGAAATGGGGGTGTATATGAACTGTGTATTCTGAACTGTATATGTGTATATATATATACACACATATTATATGAACACAAACTTTTAAGTTACATGCAATTAATCAATTTGACAGCACTAATACTGTATATTGTAAAGCACATATATTGTAAATGGGCTTCTGCTAGTGTAGTTTAATAACCGAAAAGTACACCTAAAAGCGCACGTTTACCATGTAGTAAAATGTGTATGACCTCTTTGAGCAAATAACAGGATAACATTTTTCAGACATGAGCTGTCAACTACAGGCACTTAAGAGAAAAGTACAAGGCATCTGCCTCCAAATCACTGTAGTTTTGACAGCGGCGATGAAACACTGGTGTTGCACCAGTACTTCAAAGCATTTCTGGTTTTTTTTAAAGACCAGAAAACAGTGGAACAAGATCAGAGTAAGAGTTTGTATATCTGTACTAGCTCATGAAACTAGGCATTTCCTCTGCTAGAAAATTAAATGTTTTCACATTCTGTTTAAACTTGGCATTCTGTGAAGGATTTCCGACAAGTGTCCCGTTTTGTGTTATAGGAAGACACTAATAACAGAGCCAGTGTTACATGGTGCTATTTTGGGCGAGCGTTTGGAGAGCTGGTGCTGTGGGAGTCGCAGACCAGGAGAGAGACGATCGCGGAACCCGCAAGTCTTGACAAACGTCACCGTTAATGCCAAAGTGCAAATTTACAAACATGAAAGCGTGAACATTTTCTCAAAAATAGTTTTGTAAATTTGTTTTATACCTCATTTCATTCTACTGTATTTTTGTATGTGACTTTTTGTTATAAAAAAACCCTAACAAAAAAATAAATACCCTGAGTTTAGTTGAGTAATTGGTATGTTAATAAAAACACTAAAACAGTATTTTGGGGGGAAAGTAAAAAAAAAAAAGATTGCTTTGAACAACCAAAGTGGTCTTTTACCAATCTTTTTTTAATCCTTTTTATCTTTTGTAAGAAATGATATTTATAACAATAAAATGTGATTGACAACTTTAATTGGCTCTGCAGTGATTATTTTCTTGAATACAGTATTGGGGATATAAAGTTGAATTTCTTTCTCCAGGGGTAAAACGAACAGAGTCTAGCCATAAAACGTTGCTGTGTTGCATTATGGTTTATTATGCAACAAAAAAAAATAGTCCAGGTTTTTATTGTATCCCATGTCAAATTTCATAAGTGCATTTTTTTTAATTACAGGGGAAAGCAAAAGCATTATGAAAAAAAAAAATCCAGTTTGGCATTCCCACAAAAATGCCTTGAACTCAAACAAAATATCTGTGGTGTAGTTAATGAAAACAAAGCATGTCTCGTGAAGACGGTCTCTGCAGCAAGATCCTGGCAGGACGTTTTTATCTGCCCACCTTTCCGAGGCGGTGGTCTGTCTTGGGGTCAGCGATGATGGCCTGAACTGCCACGATAGACTCGTTGATCTTTGTTTGTAAATCTCTGAGCTCCTCGATGTGAAGCAGGCGAAGAATTCTGGCCGCTTCGTTCAGAGACGCATCTGGAACGATCAAGCATTCTTTGTGCTTACAATTCCTCCGAAAGTCAACAGCAAATTAAATGCAGAATGTGCTTGAAAACCTACCTCCGGTGTCGAATCCTAAAAGATGCTTGTCAAGAGCGACTGGTAAACCCTACGAAAGAACAAGCAAATGTTTTGAAATCTAAACTACCTTTCATTAAGATTTTTTAAAATAAATTATTACTATTATTCAGCAAGGATGCATTAAATAGCTCAAACGTGACCGTAATAATTAGGGTTGGGTATCGTTCGAATTTAAACGATTCTGATTCCTTGTTTTGATTCCAGTTCCTAACGATTCTCGATTCCGATTCTTTTAAGAGGCAGGGTCAAAAAAGTTTAGCTAACCTCGCTAACCAACGGTCTTTCTGAAGGAAATACTTCTTTTGTCACAAATTTAGCATTTTGCCGAAATTTCGTTATTTTTAGAAAAGTGAAGCCACACTTTGGACCGCCGACGTAAGCTACTCATGTTCAACTCGCGCGGTTATGCCAACACTTCCGGTAGACGCTTCTTCGTTGGTGTTGTTCAGCGGTTTCTTCTTCCGGTCGACGGACAGTGAATATCGAAACTAGGAATCGAAATTTTAACTTTTGACCGATTCCGGAAAAACGAAAAGTTAGTCCCGGTTCCAATCGATACTCGATTCTCAATACCCAACCCTAGTAATAATGAATAAATAGTTCTTTTAAACTTTAAATTTATGAAAGAATCCAATAAAATAAAATATATTTGTATTGTATTGGTGTATAAAGAACTTACTTAATAAACCGTAATGTTTTTATTACCTTATAAAACATTTATATCACCATAACCGCAGGCGTCCCCCTCTATGAAGGTCGGCATATTGTGACGTCATGTTTCTACCGTAGCAGAACACGAACAAACGTGCTATTTCGTCACTACCTTGAAAGAGAAGCAGCAGAAATCTAGATGCTAGCCATAAAACGCGAGTAGTGACTTTTCCCTTGCCAGTGGTGTAAAATATGTAGTTGGATTGTTTCATGTTTCAACCAGCACATTTATCTTGACATAGCAAAGCCATGACACAGCGAGAATGGAGAAGAACTAAGTTAAGTTCTTCTCCCTTCTCGCTGTGTTATGGCTTTGCTATGTAGGGATAAATGTGCTGGTTATGTTTGTGAGACTGCTGATTAGTATTCTGGTCACTGACCGTAAAACAGTAACGTTACAGGAATCACCAACCCGTCGATCGCGGTCGATAAGTCGATCTTGGAAGCATTTTAAGTCTGATTGCGATAAATTTTCAAAAGCCAATTGTGTGTAGTAAATGGTGTCTTTGGCCTCGTTTACACTGCATGGTTCAAGTGACCCAAATCTGATTTTTTCCTCTCATGTGGCACAGATCGGATATGACCAGTGAACGTGTAAGCAGGAAAAAAAAACACATGGATTCCGATTTTCTCAGATCGGATGCAGGCCTCATTCATATGTGGTAATAAACCGGATACGTGCATTTGCGTGTGCCATGTAAGCAGACAAATGGAAAATTCCCCAGTAAATGCGAGTCGTCCGTCATTAAAAATTGCACGATTAGAGGCGCGATGGAAGAAACGATACACACAGTGGAGCAATACGGAGGTTTCATGTCTTTTGAGTGTTTGGGGCGAAGAGTGCAGGCAAAAATGCAGGGTTACAGAAATAAATCCTTATTTGAAGACATTTCACGAGATATGAGGCCTCATCGTTTTAAGTGCTCGTGGCTCCAGTGCCTCTCCTCTCCTCTTTTTTTCTCCGCCGTACGAGACCAATGTTTTGATGACTTTTCAAAATATTGTGGAAAGTAAACACTGGATAATTTTATTCACATCAGTATCCATTGCATTTCGTGCCGTTTTACTTAATTTCCCGGGTCAAAACGTCTACATTTGGTAGTTTCAGCAGTGTATAGTGTAAATGCAAAAATCGGATATGGGTCACTTTTAAAAGATGATGTTAGCAGGTCGTCAAAAAAATCGGATATAGTCAGAAAATCGGATTTGGGCATCAAGATCTGCAGTGTAAATGCAGCCTTAGAGGATGCGGAGGCACGCACGCTGTTACAATCATGTTGTAGAAAATCCTGCTGTGATCTGATTGGCTGATTGAGTCTTGATGAGATCACCTGTTGTCACTAGCTAATCATGCTGAAGTCTCAGCTTGTTTGTATGTGAGAGACCGTCTCCCCATTCATTCATTCATTCATGCTCTGTGTGGAATTGTTGCGTGGTTGAAAATGTAAGTTCCTCTCTTTTTGGTTTGTTTAGTTAAAGGGATTGTGTTAATGTTACATTGAATTCTGGTTACATATATTTTCTCTTTGTTGTTATACATTTTGATTTGTTACAAGTTGATTTGAGATGTATGGTTTGATTTGCAAATGTGTGAAATCTATTAATAGTTTCTATGTTATTTATGGGTTTAGGAACCAACAATTACCACCTAGAAGTGTCTATGTGAAGCACAATAGAATGGGAAAAGCAAATTGATGACTGAATGAGTTTTAATGGACACACCATTCCAGTAGCAACAGCTAAATAAAGCCCTTTTTTGCCACGCGCACATTTGGGCTCATGCAGACGCGTCGAGTTTAAACTAGGCGGTCCGCTTTAACCAGCTCAGCCACAGTAACAGCTCATATTAGCAGCTAAACTTTTACTACCCTGTCAGAAAAAATATATAGCTGCATAGTTTCATGTGATTCTTCTCCCTCGCTGTATTATGGCTTTGCTATGTGGGGGAAAATGTGCTGGTTACGTTTGTGAGACAATCAGCTGATTACTATTATTTTATATATTAAGACCCTTGCTCCTCACCTGACTTTAGCTTATTAAACTTTATCCATGATGTGGTTTATAATGGACTGGTACAGAAACAGTGACAATGTTAGGGCTGTAGTCAACCAAAGTTTTGATTGAACATTTTTGAGCAATTTTCATAGAGCATTTATAAAACAACAACGAAAAAACATCAAAAATATATAAAACTATAATAAGAATACAATTCTTTGCAAATTAAGTGATTTTTTTTAACTGCAAAGTGAGGAGCACTGTCCTGACAGTCACAATCGTGCACCTGATCACACCACACGCTACAAAAAAAATATAACTGCTCTGCCACATAATGAAAAGTCCAAACAAAAGCTCTCGTTTATACAGAGGCCGTATATTCTTCTTTACTTTTCAAAGCTATGGGTTAACAGCCGATCTAGGCGTTTTAAAACAAACACGCAAAAAAACAATCCTAATAATAACAGGCTGCATTGTAGGACCCCATTTAGGTTTATTTTCATTCTGTTACATTATTTTAGACTATTTTCAAATGCGTAAAGTGTACAAATAAAAACAAAAACATCAAGAAAACACAATCTATTGAGTCAGCATGATAAACCGTTAAAAGGGACTGCTCACGTCTTTTGCGCGCTCGAGTTCATTTCAAATGTAGGCGCGCGCATAATGGAAACGCGGTCACGGTGCGACGCACTCTTTTTTCCAAGTGCGTCCACGCCACATCGAGATAGAAACATATAGTGGATAAAAACATAAAAACCAAAACAAGTACGCGTTTTAATTGAATGAATACAGCTATATCCCTTACTGAGCGCGCAGCAGCAGCGCAGCCAGCCACAGGTGTGGACCGAGTGTTTGTGTGTGCGCTAAACTGTGGCGCTGTTAAAATATAGCCTAAATTAAAGCATTTAAAGTTGGGGATAAAACATAGGCTAATTATATTTAGAATACAGTAATATATAACTGCTTATAACGGAATAAATATCAAGGAGTAAATCATTGAAAATGTCTTTCTATTGGTAAAAAAAAATAAAAATGCAACTGGTCGACCAATAAGAATGTCAGTCGACCAAGACGGCATCGAACCGATTAGTCGACTAAATGACTAAAGTTGACAGCCCTAGACAATGTTACACACTTCTGGCTTACTCTAGCTATTCTCTGTCTCAGATGACATGTTTGTCCCATTTTAGCCACCATAGCTTCTTCGAAAGGGAGGGGTGAGCAGTGGGCTGAGCCCTTAGTGCAAACTCGCAACCGAACCACTAGATGTCGCTAAAAATACACACTGCACCTTTAAGCAGCACAACTGTTTTCAAAATTGATACGAATTTTTTTTAACATCAAATCAGCATATTAGTGATAATATTTAACAGTTTTTACTATATTTTTTTATCAAATAAATTCAGCCATGGTAACCATATGAGATTTCGTTTCAACGACAATCTTCCTGACTGGAGTTTTTATTTTAGAAGAGCATTCAATGCTCACCTCTTTTGCTTGACTGGCCTTTGCAATGGCATCAGGGTTCAGGCGTTCCTGAATCAGGATCCTAATGGCCTGTGATGACAAACAACAGAATAACTTGAGTTTAATTGCACTGGATTCAAAGAAATGTTTCAAACCATCAACAAAACGAACCATACTTACTTTAAGCATTACCAAATAATCATCATGCCGCTGAATTTTGAGAAGATTAGCGAGAGCCGAGACACCAGCCTTAAAATCTGGATTATTAACTAAAGAGAGAAATCACATTTAATATCAGTTTTTCATTTTTTTTTTCAATGCAAAACTAGTTTGACTTGGTTTAATTACTAATGACAAGAAAACATAATCTCTGAAAATAATGTTACCACAAAAATGCTTGATTTGTGATCAGTGGAATGAAATCAACTACTCAGACCAAGACTATAATAAAGAAAGAAAAACAACAACAGCAGAGCCCCATATTTTCCATTCAGTGAACCCAGTCCTCCCGGTGTGTCATTATTCAGTTGACATGTGGAGGTTTCCTCCAGCTGTGGGTCACTGGCTCGGTTCAGCCCACTCATTGTGGGTTGTGGAGAAAGGTGGGTGTGTAATCAGTTTGTTCAGACATGCTTGGAAAGCAACTTTAGCGATTGAGTTGGTTTCTTTAATCAGCCTCCTCCTTCTCATAACAACAGGAGTGGAGACTGGAAAGACGTTTGGGGGAGGGAATACTCACTGTCCAGATTAATTAATGGGTCTGCAGACTTTTGAGCATCATTGGCCTCTGTCGCAGGTTTGCAGTTGCGATATTTCTCGACTGTGGGATGTAAAATAACATAAGTGGTCAGTGCGATGGAAACCAGAGGTTTCAAGTTGTCAAAATTATTTGATGGCATATCTAGGAACATCTTGCACTAAACATAAATGGAATCAAGATTGTGCAATCGAATGTGTGGGACAGCTGCAAGCTTTACATTTTATTGAAAAACTTTGCAAATGCTGCCATCCAGTGGATTGAGACTGAACATAATTGCTAAACCGCTTTCAATAGGGAAGTCTCACCGAGGACAAAATAGGTGTTACAACTAATGATACACCAAGATGCAGAAGTCAACATTTAACACGGATCAAAAGAGTTATTCAAAGTTGTCCTGAGACAAGAACGGGTATTGTACCAAATTCATGTACACTACCGGTCAAAAATTAAGATTCGGTAAGATTTTTTATGTTTTTAAAAGAAGTCTCTTCTGCTCACCAAGGCTGCTATTTTTTGATAAAAAATCCACAAAAAACACAGTAATATTGTGAAATATTATGACAATTTACAATGACTTTTTTATGTTAATATATATTAAAATGTAATTTATTCCTCTGGAAAAAAGCTGAATTTTCAGCATCATTACTCCAGTCTTCAGTGTCACATGATCCTTCACGAATCACTCTAATATGATGATTTTATGCTCCAAAAACATGTATGATTATTATCCATGTTGAAAACAGTTTTTTACATTTTTATTTCAGGATTCTTTGATGAATAGAAAGTTCAAAGAAAAGTTTTTTTTTTTTTATTAGAATCTTTTCTAACATTATAAATGTCTTTACTGTAACTTTTGATCAATGTAACTCATCCTTGATGAATAGAAGTATTGATTTCTTATTTATTTCCCCCAAAAATAAAATACAAATTCTTACTGACCCCAAACTTTTTAAAGGGTAGTGTTTAATGTAACAAAAGCTTTCCATTTCAGATAAAAGCTGTTCTTTTAAACTTTCTATTCATCAAAGAATCCTGAAATAAAAATGTAAAAAATTGATTTTTTATTTTATTTTAATACATACATAGTATGTCGACCACTGGTTTTGATCTCAAATAAATAATCATACCATTGTCTCCATATTCAAAACGAACAGCAAGACCCAGTAGCCAGTCAACGCTCTCTGGTCTTTCCTGGACGCCGAATGGACAGTTCACATCTTGGAGGTACTACAAACACACAACACCAATTAATACATATTATACATTATAATAACAACGGTATAAAGCCCTTACTTTAGGCCTCCATATACACTAAACACATACATATGCAAATAAATCTGTTGATATATATTAGTTTCACCTTTTCAAAATATTTAGGCCAGTCTGAGCTGGGAATATTCCTGAGATTTCCCCGGTCTTCAATTTTGTAGTGTCTGATTTTTTGATCTTCCAGCCAAACTATGAAATTTCTGAATTCCGTTTCATCTGGGTGAAGTAAATAGCACACACAATATTAATAACATAATAGATAACTTAGTTGTGAACGATAAATGCTCTCTATTAAGCTCTGTTGGTGGTATTCTCCTGAATGGACATGATCAGTATTAGGAGCATGAGGTGGCAACACGTTCTTTCATTTATGACAGGATCCTACCTTTACAGTCAAATCCAGTTGGGTTGTGATACTCTAAGGCTGAAAGTTTCCTACGAAACATCCCTCTCACTTGCTAAAACTATTTAAAGAAGTTAACAGATGTATGATTTTGCAAAGGAAGGCACAACCTGCTACAGCCTTCAAGTGGCACTGGAATACCGGAAGTAAAATAATAACCTATATTCTCTGTTTTCAAAATAAAGGTTCGTATTGAGGCGATGTTGATTAATTATTATTTTCTGTATTAATAATTTATTTCTGTATTATTTTCATCTTCTTCTTCTGCTGCTTCTTCTTCTTAATTTGAGGGCACATTTTCCCTCAAATTAAGAAATACAAAATTTTGTATAATTTTTTATATTAGTAAAATTCCAATTAAATTAAGATGCATAAACTCTCCTAAACTGGTTCTATTCTGCTGGTGATGCGTTTATAAAAATATGTATAATGCATAGTGTAAATTAATAGGCATAACTTAATGAATGAGAAGCGTTTGTTCTGTGGTGTTAATTAAGAATGTGCCTGCTGCTACCATAGACTGTAAAAAAACGCTGCATACACAGATTTTCTTCCTGAGACAAGATTAATTATCGCTTATAACACACAGCAATGTTTGACAACATTCACTATTAAAAGAGGGTATTCCATATGGATAGTCTACTTTTATCCAATGGAAAAGAATACATAATATTGACATTCATTTTCATTTTTTGGTGGTTTTGGTGTGGGTGGGGATAAGTTCAGCTGGGACACATGTCATAAAATACCATCTTTAACGGTTGCTCTCTGTCGCTTAGTTACACGCATCCTGTCAGTCATCTTGTCAAATATAAAATCCTCCACATTTAATTTAATTTCCTATTGAATCTAAGAGAAATGCATGGATGGCTGATTTTTTTTTTATCAGCCTAAATGTTGATAATTTGTCACCCACCCAAACACAATGACTTTACTCTCGATATTTAATGAGTTTATTCTCAATATTGTTTTCGACTTTCTTGAAATTTTACAAGTTTTTGTTCTCGAAACACAACGACTTTATTCTCTATATTTAATGAGTTTATTTTCAAGATTGTATTTTGACTTTTTTTCTCGAAATTTAACGAGTTTAATTTCGCATTATAACATTATAATGTCTTTAATCTCGAGATTATTTTTATTATTATTATTGATTGCCCCTAATCCTCTTAGACAAAGGATGACTTTAGATGAAACGTAATTAAAAAAAAGTACTAGCGGAGTGCAACGTAAACAATGACGCACATCCGAGTGAACGAGATGGAGGGAAATTAAGGGGTGTGGAATGCAGGCTGCAGCCAGTGAGCAGCACGAGCACGGATCCACACTCTGTCCGAGTCCGACCATCCGGGGACTTCTGGCATCATCTTAGGGCACACTTATTTGAGTCTCACTTACATAGGGTGGACAGTATGGATATTGAGACGCAGGGCTAAATCCCGATCAAATTGCAATCTCTTCGACGGGCCGCTAGAGACAGGCCCCTAAAGTGAGTCCATCCCATAGACCACCAATGTTAGAATGCCTAACTTCACAGCAGAAAATATGTTTACAGCCTGGTACAAAAAGTGTTTTTGGTCGCTATAGCTATTTTGCCCTCCATGACAACTGCGAGGGCGCTGACCTTTTTATAACTCCTCCGTTTTAATTATATTAAGCCTTAAATAAGCTGGCCACTTGAGTAACAGTTGATTGCCTCTGAATGATGTCACTACTGCTGTCTGTTGACGTCTCGTCACCTCAGCACTTGGCATCTCTGCCGTTTGTACTTTTCTCGGGATTATTTCAAACAATTTTCAAATAATATGTCTTGCGCTGCGATTAATTGTACTAGAAGAGCATCCAAGAAGTCGGGGGTCCATTTTTTCCGGTGAGTGAAATTCTAATAATAAATTGTATTTATTAATTTATTTAAAACTTTACCACACTTCAGAATGCCACAGACTGTGACTAGCTGTAGGCTTAAACAGACTGAATAAAGCAGTCTGAAACGTTGGCATAGCCTAGCCTGTTACTTCTGCATTTCATAAATAGGGTAACACATTATTGGAAGTATTTGTTTTAATTGTTGACATGTCCTCAAAAATATAGGAAATATGCCTATTAAGTACTCAAGAATAGACAGTGCAGCGGAACAGAATGAGGACTGTGATGTCCACCACCTTTTTTAAGATAAAATATTTTCATTATGACCTTTTTGACACTGTAGTAATTAAAGTTGTAATGTTTGCATGTGAAGGAGGTTACTATCTATTTGTCTGTGTAAAGTTTTCCTCTAGGTGATCCAGACTATCACAGGCTGGATCAGTGGGTGCACAACGTTAGACGACTGAATTGGACCCCTAGCAAGTACTCTCGTCTGTGCAGTGAACACTTCGAGAGTCATCACTTCACCACTGACTCCAGGGTACAGAGACCTTGTTTCATACATTACAAAATGTCAAGCAATTTATTGGTTGAAATTGGCAAAGTATTGACCATCATACATGAATTTACATTACATCAACTAAGTATTTGATTAGGTCACTGTTAAGGTGACATTAGTGACGCACTGACGCAAAAATCCAAATGAAGATTTTAGCAATCAAAGCAACATGACCACTTTTTGCCAACATTTACATTTCAGTGCATTTAAAGGAACACTCCAAGCAGCAACAACATTCTAATCTGAAACATGAAGCCTACCCGAAAGTGCGAAAAACTGCAATACATCAAAAATCCGCTAGAGAGGTCCCAAAAGGGAGCAAATGTCCATATACCCCATGTTAAAATGTTAGTTTTCACAGCATAAATTCATGTTTTTACAGTTTTTTACACGTTTATTGTAATCTTCAATATGTTCCGAGTGCCTGACAACTGTGAGGGGGTGAATGTTTTTCTAAGTCGTTAGTTTAGATTGTATTTAGATTGAAAATGTAGGGCGGTTAATTTTGATTGACAGCTGATAAAGGGGCTGCGCCGAGTGGAATTTGACGTCTCGGGCCATGATCTGACACAACGCATCATACCATTTCCCAATATTTTCCAGTATAGCGCCTCCCATACCCCCATAAACAGCCTCAAACCCGTTCTTCAGAAAGTCTTTGGGTGACGTCACAGACGCTTTGTCCATATTTTTTACAGTCTATGGAACACTCCGACTTTTTGGGACTTTAGCTTATTCACCACATCCGCCAGAGTTAGATAAGTTCATACATAGCTTTTTCATCTCAGTGCATGCTGTAACTCTGTCTGACGCACCCACCGTTATCCTAGCTTAGCACAAAGACTGGATGTAAATGGATACAGCTAGCATACTAATCCCAATAAGAGACATAATTACGCAAACATTTTCCTATTTACATGTTGTGATATGTATAGTCACAGAGTGTACAAATAACAAGGTCATATGAGACACAGCCATCTTTTAACCTTCATGGTATTACCTGGTCTATTACCTGTTTATTTTCGCAGCTCTAGCAATAATAGCAATAATAATTTGAATGTGTAATCTGTACTTCTATACTAGTGATAGACCAATTAATGAAACAAACACATACATCTCTGTTATGTAATTTTTTTTATGTTTCTTGTCATTTTTTTAGGGAAGAACATGCCTGAAGAACACCTCTGTGCCTACTGTTTTCTCTTACTACAAGAATAAAGAACAAAAGCCAAAAAGAAGACGCTTGGTAAAGGTTAATGAGGTAGTAAGTGAGAAACATCACTATTTCTGCTGTAAATAGTAATGAGGAGCTTGCATATATAGACAACGGGAGTAGTGCCAACAGCTGTTGGTTTGGGTAGCAGCGTTTAACACGCATATCATGGAAAACTAGCAATAGTGGAAAACTAGCACGCTCAGCATCAGGTCACTTTTACTCTATGCCTAGCAGCTCTCTGAGTGATCACTACTACAATATTTCAGAATCTTTCCGAAAACACTTAAATGGAAAGCTTATAAATCTTATGTAGCCCGCCCTTTTCAGCGCAGAAAAGGGATCTGCAGAACCTTTCACAGCTTTAAAATGTTATGTTGCTGAGCAGAAGAAAGTCGGAAAAGACAATTTGCTCATCGATGGTGGATGAAATGTACATTCATAATCAAACTGAGTTTGACAGGGACCAAATTCATGGTTCTGTTGACATCAGTGATGGCGAAGACGGAAAATGTTGTGCCAACATGAGCATTGGGGCCTGTTTCAATAAGGAGGTTCAACCAACTCTGAGTTAAAGCTTGAACTCTGAGTTGACTTACCCTGAGATGGGAAACTCTGAGTTTTCGGTTACAGAACAGCTGAAATGAGTTGGTTCAATCAACTCTGAGTTGGCTTAATGTGAGTTAACGCGTGCACCACAACTATAAAAAACCATTATCAATGAAGCGCAGATATTATGAGTCACCATGCCAACAGCGCCAGACAAAAAGTGGTGTTGGGTGTAATTTATTATCAAGTAATCTAAATATTGTAATTTAATTAAAGGGATTACTCTTAATTCTTATGCAATTTAAAATTAAATATGATGCAATTACATTAAATAGGCTACTGCATAAATTATAAATCAATTCAGTATAAAACAATAGTGGATTTAACATACATTTTTAAAAGGTATATTTTTTATGTAACCTTCTCCCTCTACACACTTTGATCAATTCAAGAATAATTCATGCAGTTGTATATTGTTGATTTGAAAGCATTAAAAGTGCAGTTTCTTGTCTCTCCTCCTTGTATTAATCAAGAGGTTGAGGTTGATATAGGATTTAGTAATATGTAGACCAATACTTTTTAGAAATAGTAATTATTACATTCATCTAACTACACCATTGAAGATGTCATTTGTGGTTAATAATTCATAACTATTTTAGAATAACTTACTGTTATAATATCAGAGGTGAAACTGGAAGAATGTTATTCAACCTAAAGTAGGCTACTATTACTTTGATAAATTTTTACTTAAGTAAAAGTCTAAAATTCTACTAGAGTAAAAAGTAGTTCATTTAAAACATGAGTTTAAATTAGAGTTGCTGAGTAACTTGTTTAACAGCGGGGGTGGGATGGGGTGGGGGACTCCCCCATGTGGGGAGATGAGAACCGTCTCAGAAAATATCACGGTTTATGGTATTAAACAATTATTAAATATGTAAACTGCATTATTGAGTTACGGTTATTATTATCACCAGTTAAAATGACCATTAAATTAATTAAACATTTGTTCAATAAAACATGTAATCAACTAACTTCAATAACTGATTAGGAATAAGATTAACGTCTTATTTTTATCATTAATAACTTATTAAATTATATTTGAAAAATAATTCATTTCTATTAAATGTTTTTTATTCCAATTTTTTTAAATGATTTAATAGAAATATATTATCAAAAACGGTGGTAATCAAATAAAAGTTTAGCAAATGTTTTAATCCTTTTATTTTTTGGCAAAGTGCTGCAAAACAGATTTAGTCAGTTAAACCATGGACAAACAATATATATTCCTTAAAGAATCTGTAAATACATTTTAGTATTATTGTTGGTGTTTAAACAGCTCTTCCTCTTTAAAAAAGAGCAGGATACCGCAAGAAACTCTGGGTTTACTGAAGAAAACCTGCTACCGACCAGGTTAGGTTCACAGAGTAAGTTACCATGGTAACAGACTCTGAGTATAAGTTACCTCTCTTTCAGAAACGGGCTTGACTTACTCTGCTTTCTCGGGTTTGATATACCCCCCTTTCTGAAACGGAAAACCCAGAGTTTCCCTCATTTCAGGGTTAACATACTCAGAGTTTTCAATCTGAAACAGGCCCCTGGTCTTCATGTTTGTTGCAATCATTGAATCTTGGAAGATTTCCATTGCTTACTTTTCTTATCAATAGCATGACAGGAACAGAGAGACATGAGACGTTACTTTCTCCATCCTGAGGATCACACACAAATCCATGTGCACTTGCTTTATTGCTTAATGCATGGCAGATTTATAATAAAATAAAACACGTAGTTCATTTCTAATAATACATTTAATATTATAAATGGAATTGTTAAATGATTGCTTTTATTGCACATGAATAAATTATTCGGATTTGGAAGAGTTTGTGTGCTTCTGGGTCTGCATTTCCCCTCCGGACACCAGGGTGCAGCAGAACACATTGAGCTTGTTGGGAAGCAGCAGGAGCTCGAATCGCGTTGTTGCTTTGGCGAAAGGCTTTGTACGTACAATACTACAGTGAAGACGTTTAAAACATCAGGAGAACGCATGAAAGGCCCCGTTTGAAAGCTGATCTTTATCTCTTCGTGAGTATATAATTAAACGCACACAACTCTTTCAATTTAAAGGTTCATTTCCTCTCTGTTCCCTCTCAAATGTAGCCTTGCTAGCACGCATGCGAATGCATAACGCAGGTCTGCGAGTACGATGCTGATGATCAATAGTTTTAAGCTTAGAATTGATAGTAAACCATTAATAAGCGCTTGTGTGCACATGAGATCACTGTTATTAGATATATTGTGTTGCATTATTAACATGGCGGAAAATGCAGTGTATGCAGGGGGTCTGCAGCAGCATCTCTCTATGGATTTCTTAAAAGTCGTTAGCTTGGGTTCCATTGTAATGCTGGTGACCTCTATGTTGAAATACATGTGAATATGCACCGATACGGTTCATTATAGTTTAGTTTTAGGTATGTATGCGTTCTAAATGCAGACCTGCGCCTTCAGCATTCAATGACGTCACGTGCACTCTGCCAGGGACAACCGGAAATACGTAATTGGTTGGTTTAGCCCTGCCCCCTCTCAATGAAGAATTTTGGACAAATGGATAAAAGTTGTAAAAATATTAATGAAAATGATAATGGCGATAGATTTTTCTTTGAAATGTGTCTTAAATCTGAGTTTTACCGGATTATTGGAAATTAAAAAAAAGTGTCCCGCCATCTTGGTTGCAGAAGTATTTTTAACATTCATTTTTCCCATAGGGATTTAAAAAAAATATAGTCTTAGGCTGTGTCTGGAAATCACCCCCTAGATACTATTTTAATGGGCAGGCATTTCCATTTATATTGGTGTCCAAAACCATAGTGGAAGTTATCGAGTGCACTTATTAGGGCTGGGCGATTTTTTTTTTTTTTTTTTTTTTTTTTTCCCTTAAAAAATCTGCGATTTTCTTTTTATAAAAAAACTCGATTTACGATTTCGATTCGATTTTTTTTTATCAAGTAGAATTTCTATAACTCTCTGTGTTGAACTGATTATAACTCTTTTGTGTTATACAC
>JAQIUQ010003318.1:0-60835 GCA_030378365.1 Hybognathus amarus
GATATAACCTACCTTAATTTGAAGTTTTGATAATTTGCACTGCAATTAGATTGCATGTGCGAGTGGATGTTCTGCTATATATCTCTCAAATGTTAGCTTTGGTCATTAGGATTTCTTGCCATTAGCAATATCAACGACATTAGCTGTTTACCGCCTTGCACTGCTGCTTGGAACATATTGGAAATTCATTTATTTTCAGTTCATTTTAGCACATAACACATGAGTTGCTCCTCTGATATAAATGTTCAGCCAAAGAGCTATAGGAATTTTTATTTCAGTGTAATCCTGAAACTGTTCAACTGCTGAAGGTCAAAGAGGTCCTGCAAAGCTACACATTCAATGCAAAAAGCTTTCTCGGTGTGAAATTAAACCACTAATATGTTCATTATAATAAACTATTTAAATCACAAAAGTTGAAAATTGTGTCACTAACTAAAAAAAAATGCTGAAACAACGTAACCTTATAATAGGCCGAGGCTATAATACAACATAAACTACAATAATTTATTGTCTTGATTTCTGGAAGATGTTCTTGAACCAATTATAAGACAAAGATACTTCATATATAATGTTGTGGGAAATAAACTACAGTACTCATCCCAAAAATGCATCGCAAACATGAATAAAAACAACAGTCGAATATTTATAAGTTCTTAAATATAAGATAAAATATCAGTAAGTTCTTTTAACAGAAAATAATAATTTTATACAGGAAGAATGCATTAAACTGATCAAAATTGACAGTAAAGTTACAAATGATTACATTTCATTTAAATATTACACTATTAATATTTAAATATTAAAAATTATACTGTTCTTTCTATTCTTAAAGTTTTAAAACTTTCTATTCAACCTTGTAAAAATGCATCACTGTTTCCACAAAAATATGAAGAAGTTTTTTTTGTTTTTAACATTGATTATTAAATCATAAATGTTTCTTTAGCATCAAATCATCATATAATAATTTGTGAAGGATCATGGGACACTGAAGACTGGAGTAATGATGCTGAAAATTCAGCTTTCGTCACGGGAATAAATTACAAGATATATTCACATAAAACCGCTATTTTAAATTGTAATAATAACATATCACAGTTTTTACTGTGTTTTTCATATAACAAATGCAGTCTTGGTGAGACTTTTAAAAACATTATTAAAAAAAAAAGAAATCGCACTGCTCCCAAACTTCTCTACAAAGCAAGAAATAGCCATCATGTGCAAATGCGAGTGTTGTGAACCCATTAATAGCATTATTCTGTGATAACTGGGTTTTTTCCCTCTAATAAAGTATGTTGACGACACCTTGCATTTTATGAGTATCATGTAGGAGACACAGAAAAGCCTTTTAAAACGCCGGGCTCTGATTCTCAGCGTGATCCATTATGTATGAAGACGACCACGCAGCTGAAACAGAACAGCCTTGGGAAATCATTGTGCACTTGACTGCCATTTCCTCCCTCTGCATCCTCACTACAACAAACTACAGTTTTTAAACTAGCTAAATGTACTCAAATCCAGGCTGGACATAATTAATCCTAATTACTTGACCTAAAAACACTTTTAAAAAGTAAGTCCGACTGAGAAAAACACTTTAAAAAGTTTTTATTTTTATCATGTGGACTCTTTTTTCCATCTGTAAATCCTTTATTTTCAATCTCCAGGGATCTTTATTGAAAGTGTCCTGATCTCACTTTGCTTTTTCCATGTCATAGGTTTGCTTCTATTGGCTTCACAGGACCTTAACGTAAGAGTTACTTTAGAGAAAAACAAATGCACTTATGGTGCCATACAGACTGAAACACCTCCGAATGACTAAAAATAGAGGTGTTTTCAGACAGGGCTGTTTTTTTTGTTCATCTGTGTCATGTTTTTGTCCTGAAACAGGACGGTTGAAGAATACCGACACCTGAGTCCATGTGCTCATTTGAGTTAATTGTAATCGACAAGAACACATCAGGTGCACAACAACTGCGAGTACGGCTGCATTAAGTAAAAGTCTGAAATGAGCTAATCTCACTAGTTTATTGCTTATTGTAATGTGTAACATATCCATAATTCATAGCTTTTAAAATTATAATGACTTTCTAAATTTGTGAATTCCTGAATGACTCGTCGAGTGCATGTTATTATAAAAAAATTGTCTACTTACCTTAAATCGGAAATGTAGGAATGTGTTACACCTCTGCAATGACTATCTATTTCAGCTAACGCCATCAATCCGGTGGTCAAATAAGTTGGTCCTCTAGTTGGTTCCTGGACGTCATCCTCCACATCTTGATGAATATCCTTTTAGAAGAGAATGAGATGGGAACACTGTTTTAATACCATATGATACACATAGCCTACTATATTTATAAAACTACAGTTCATAAGTTTGAGCTCAGTATTTTATTTATTTATTTATTTTTTAAGTACATGTTTGGCCATAAAACTGTTTCAAAAAACAAAAAAACGCATGCATTCTAGCGGAAGAACATTGCTGTGGCTGTGCTTCGGCTCTGCGACTGCGGATGAATATGATCTTCACAGTAGATCCTGCTTTACAGTGAACTCTGTTAGATTAGGGTGACCAACTGGACATGTCCTGTTTTCATTTAACAATATAACCATTTTCTATCCATACAGAGGACGTATAACCTACTTTAAATGTATTGAAATTAATGAGGTATCTTTGAGTAAATCTCGAGTATCATTTGAGTAGGCCCATCTGTTTGCAGGGCCAAGTGTCCTGGTTTTTGGTAATCAAAATATGGTCACCCTGTGTCAGATAAATGCACTACAGTTTATTTGTTCAATAAAACACCATACACTCCTGTTGAGTGATAAAAACACCATCACCTCAGCGTCGTTTTACAACATTTCAAATCCCTCAGTTCTCCATCTCTGAAAGCATAACGTTAGCTAGCCTACGGTTGATTCTTGTTTAATTACGAGCTCTGTCTCAATCTTTTCTCCAACGGACTCTTAATGTTCAGTGTTTGTTTAAAACGGGTGGTTCCCAAGAAATTTACAATTTAGCGGCTCCATGTTAACCTTTCCTCACTGGTTGTGACAACTAACCTTTACTAAAACAGAAGACATGCGACTTTACTCTGTTTACGGATATGACGAGCACGCACGGACGAAGTGACGTCACGTATACACGCAATTTCTTAGCTCAACCTATTCCTACAGGTCTAAAATATACACACTTTGATAGACATACCATGGTGAATCAGGGTATGACAACAATACATTTTGGAAGAAGGATTGATTCATTGTTTAAATGTGACTCATTATTTGAATGTTGAAGAAGAAAAAAACTTTAGGCTATAAAACATGCTGTATCCCCTTCACCAGACCAGGTTATATTGATGGAAAGGTGATTAGAGAAGATACTCTGAAGCATTCACCACACGGTTATCTTTAGGTCCCTCTCACATTTGATTGTCAAAAACCGAAGCTAAAAAATACAACAAGAAAAGTCTAACAAATTACATTTATCTGAAGCTTCTCATACATTTAAAATGTAACAGGGTGTGGATTCAGACTGTAGAATATGCAGTGTACAATCTTAATTTTACTTTTAGAAAGGAACATTTTTTTTTTTTATATTATGGCATTATAAACGAAATCAGAACACTTACAAATTATCCCTGAAGCTCTTTATCCTGAAAATGAAAGGCATATGGTAATTTTGGACCTACATCACACACACAAAAAAGTTAAATTTAAGAAAGAGAGCATATTCTCACCTGCTGGTGCATTTGCTTTCCTTCAGGGTTTGTTTTTCATTCTGGAGTCTGAAATCTAAGAATAAAAAAAATTATAATACATATATATATATATATATATATATATATATATATATATATATATATATATATATATATATATATATATATATATATACAACTAAAGGCACTATTTTCAATACTGTTAAACAATGGACACCAAGACATATGGCTAGAATATACCTTCATAGCAGAAAACGTCATGCTGTAGAAGAGGTGCCAGGTGTTCAAGGGCCAATAACTGAGCGATGACTGTCTATTGTTTATTAAGGCACCCAGGCCAAGGAAGTTTTCAAATGGGAAGCATAATATGTTATCAAGAACACCATACTTTTTGGCATCTTGTCTGAGGAGGTGCACCAAACCAATCCATGCCTGTTGTATGTCACATGTTCTTTTCCATAAAGCTTTCTGCAGTGATCAAAGAGAACCAATATTAACCACTATAGCTACTGTTGTGAACTGAACTAGCAACATAATTGTTCGGACAAACAAAATAATTTACACAACCTATACATTAATATATAGTTATACTTAGTCTATCTAGATGTAAAGCTATGGCTAACTACTGTAAGAAGCTAATTATGACATTTCTACATGTAACGTTACTAGCAACATTGCTTAACCTCATTGTGTCCTGAACAAAGGCAAAACAGCATGACGTGCTAGCTGAAACGTGCTAACGTTAGCCACTCTAGCAACAGCTAGCAGCATACTGCAGGAACAAAGATGACTAACTTAGCATATTTTAAAAAGATAAAATAAAAACAATGTAAACATAATATTGCGTTACACAAAAAGGAAACATATACTTACTTAAACGAACGGCAGTCGATGACTTTGCTCACTAGCAAACTGTCGGCTGTAGAGTAACTTCGGCAATCTTCTTCTTCTCTTAATTATTGTCGGATTTCAACCAATCTTTAACGTGCATACCGCCACCTACTGTACATGTGTTTGTAACTTCATGCTATGTTCTGACCATAGACCGTAAAAGAAAGGTTCTAACTGCGGCAAACTGATAGTCATATTGTTTGGGGCTCAGTGGCTCCAGTGTGTCATCGAGCCCTGTTTTAGCCCCACCAAAAAATTAAATAAATACATAATATATATATATTTTTTCAACAAAATAGTGAATAAAAAAAAATAAAACATTTTTTTACACAAAATAGTGAATTAACATTCGCAATCTAAATGTTTATATTTTTTAATTGCCTTTAAAATAAATAATAAAATAATAATAAAAATAAATCTTCTAAATTGCTCATACCACGAATTAAATATATTTTGTAAAACCTAATCAGAAAGATATTTATTGCCAAGTAAGTTTTATTGCCAAACTATTTTTAGTTTATTGGTGTCTCAAATGTGCATCAATCAAAGAAATGTAAACAATTTTTACCAGCATAAAATAATTAAATATATTTTACATAGCCTATATTACTAGCCTATATTTAAGTAATTTAAATGTCATTTCCTAAACCTTATAATGGAATCAAGAGTCAAGAATCTGTTATATATGGAAGCTTATTTCCGCCACTGAATAAAAATAAATAAAATAATAATTGTGACTTTTATTAGACTCCTACTTTTTTCTCACAATTGCGAGTTCACCCGCAATTCTGACTCTATTTCTCAGAATTGCGAGATAAAAAGTCAGAATTGCGTGATACATATAAAGTCGCAATTGCGTGTAGGCTAATAAAGTCACAATTGCGTGATATAAAGTCAGAATTGCGACATATAAAGTCAGAATTGCGTGATATAAAGTCAGAATTGCGAGATATAAAGTCAGAATTGCGACATATAAAGTCAGAATTGATTGATATAAAGTCAGAATTGCGAGATATAAAGTCAGAATTGTGTGATATAAATCAGAATTGTGTGATAGGCCTATAAAGTCAGAATTGCGAGATATAAAGTCAGAATTGTGAGATATAAAGTCAGAATTGTGACGATATAAAGTCAGAATTGTGTGATATAAATCAGAATTGCGACTTATCAGGCCAATTCCAAGGGGGAAAGACTTAACTTTTTCCCCCTCAGAATAATTTAAATCTCACAATTCTGACTTTATATCATGCATTTCTGACTTTATAACACGCAATTGCGACTTTATATCTCGCAATTCTGACAAAAAAAGTTCTGAAAAAAATTCTGAAAAAAAGTCAGAATTGTGAGATAAAAAGTCGCAATTACCTTTTATATTTTTCATTCTATGGCGGAAACAAGCTTCCATAGTTATAGCCTTAAACCCTTGGAGCAAAACAATAGCAAGCCATGGCTGGTCGATTTTGAGTGTCGAAATCCTTGTATTTCAAAGCGGCTTGCCGCCAGCCGGCCGCTGGTCCATGAGACAGAGACAACCGCCAGAGCCTAAATTAACACACTTGTTCAGCAGACCTCATTAAATCTACCAAAAGTGACACAAATGATTATGCTTCAAATAAATGCTGCTCTTATGAAATTTCGGTTTAAAGAATGACGATGAAATGTATCAAGATTTCCACTGTAATCCATTGCATCACTTGATTCCATTGTATCAAGATGCCCGCCGACTCATTGCTATCTGGGCAAATAGCATATTTCAGCACAACATTTTTCAACATTGATATAATAATAATAAATGTTTCTTGAGCAGCAAATCATCATATTAGAATGATTTCTGAAGGATCATGCGACACTGAGCAATGGGAATAAATCACATTTTACATCAAATTCATAGAAAACAGTTTTTGTAAATTGCAATCATATTTCACATTTTGATTTTACTGTATTTTTGATCACATAAATGCAGCTTTTGTGAGCAGAATATATATTTAATTAACATAAAAAATAAACATTACTGAAAAAACATAAGCTCTCTTGACCTTTCTGTAGGGGACAACAGGCGTTTCTTCAGTCAAGCTTCATCTCAGCTTCACAGGTGTGTTTGTTCATTCACTAGAGATGATATGTTCTGTTTTTGTGCCATTGCACATGACTGCTCCGTTGAAATCCTCATATAGCATCTGATGGCTCTGGAGAACAGTGGCGAACATGAGCGTTAATATGCTATTCACACACAGACGCCTTCTGAGGGAACATTGCAGCCTACATGACCTCCTGAAGTTGATTAAACGACTGCTATTTGGTTATTCTGCTTTCCTAAAAAACGCTTTCACCACAAAATTTTACTTCAGTGATGTGACGTACAGCTAAGTGAAACATGAAAGGGTTTAAAAGACGCTTCACATTTAGTAATAGCCTATTAATGATTTGATTTACTGACAGTCTGTCTGACACTAGCGGATGGGAACAAAACATGAGTTGAAATGCTGAATAACGATATTGTCTTCTGTTAGAACTGCTTTACAGCAGAATTGTAATGTTGTATTTATATATACTGTTCAAAAGTTTGAGATCAGTAAGTTTCCTTTAAAGAAATAAATACGTTTATTCAACAAGGATGCCCTGTATTGATTAAAAGTGACAGTAAAAACATTTGTAATGTTTCAGAGGAATGTAGGCCTATATAACCAAATTATTATTTATATAATTAGGCCCATTGATTCGTTTAATTTTACTTTTTTGTGTACAATTGATATAGGCCTAAGCCAATTTAAATTTTAATAGTGTGCGCTGCGCAAAAGTTCAGTTAGGCTTATCAAAATCTAGCCCTAATAATTCATTACTTTTAAACATTTTGTATATATATATTATTTTACATTTTTGTTTATATCATTTTTAGTTATATTATTAGGCCCATTTATTCGTTTAATTTTACAGCAGTTTTTGTGTACAATGGTTACAAGCCATGCAATTTAAGTTGTTATTGTGCGTGTTGAGCAAAAGTTTAGTCAAAATGATGGCCTATAGTTAATTTACTTTTAAAACTTTTATGTATATTTTTGTTCATAAAAGAAAGTCAGTAACCAAACAGTTGATGGACAACAATTCCACAGTATTTTCTTTTCCTACAATGGAAGTCAATGAGGTCCATCAACTGTCTGGTTACCAACATTCTTCAAAATATCTTCTTTTTCAACAGAAGGAACTGATTCATTCAGATTTGGGTAAATGATGAATTCAACACACCAAAGAACTGAATGAAGCCTGTTAATGAAGGACCAAAAAAATAGAGCCTGGAGCGTTTAACAGCAGATAACAGTACTGAGTCTCCAGAGACATCTCGACGGCTCCTCTATTGTCAGTGAGTTCAGGTACTGTCGCCGTGAGATCAATCCAGGCCTCCCGCTTGTGGCCTAGAGAAAGTTGAGATTAGTTTTGTTCCTTTGCAATTAGCCCACATTTCACTTGCAGAGCAATCTAATAAAACCATGTGCTCTAACCTCAAGCCCGGGTAACCTCTGATGCATGCATGAGTGACGAGAGAGAGAGAGAGAGAGAGAGAGATCATCACAGAGAGTAACATCTTCATTTTCAGGTCATTCAAGCATTAGGATTCTGGAAATGTACTTGAGTGAGTGTGTGTAAGTGAACTACAGCTTATAGAGACACAAATATTCTTCATCCTCAGTCTGACATCACGGTTTAAAGGCTTATTAATATACTCATAGGCCCACATAACCATTTATATATTATTTACACAAATGGCTTAATTTAAATAAATCAAGATTCTACATTTACATGTAAAAGGGAACCTGAATATTTTAAGTGCTGTATGCTCTGAGTTTATTTTTACCATTTTTAAATTTTTTAGTCAAAACGAAACAATATTCAAAAATCATTTTACCCTCGTAACATGACATAAATCTGAGCAGCAACAGGATATTCAAGAGCTGTAATGTAAGGAAATGTAAGTGTCTTGGAAACATAAAGATTTAAAGTTTACGTCCGTTTTGCATCTACGTTTTTAATTGAAAGGAAACAGTATTCATGAAACGATTTATGAAACAATTTATTCATGAAACAATTTTTTTGTTTGATCTTTCTTTTAAAAAGCAACTTGTTCTTTTTTTTTGAAAAAGAAAAGAAAAGAAAAGGTCTATATTTTAATTTAATTTACTTGAATTTAATTAACTATATTTTAATAATTTACTTTGGCAACACGACTTACATCTGAGTAAAAACAGGATATTCAAGAGATAGACGGAGTGAGAAATATGAGGGATTGATGATGTCAGCTAAGAATGTAATTTCAGGAGAAGACAAACATCTTTTCCCTTTATAATAATATGATCAATCTGATCACAATAAGAACAACATGACCTAAAGTTTAATGACAAACTCTGATGTTGCCTTGACAAAACCAAGTCTGAGAGTTTAAAATAACTTTGAACAGCTTAAAGTTTGAAGGTTTTACTTAAAGTACATGTTGCTAGCATGTTTTTATACATTGCTAGCATGTTAACATGATCACATGTTGATAAGCTGGTTGCTAACATTATTTAGCACATTGACAGCATATTGCTAACATGATAAACACATTACTAACATGTTGATTTAGCACATTAATGATGATAACATGTTGTTAACATGTTGGTTGCTAACATGAATTAGCATGTCACCCAGCATTCTTTAAACACATGATTAGCATGACTTTGGATGTTGCGAACACAATTTACATGTTGATAACAGCATGCTCTTATGTTTTTGGATGTTGCTAGCATGATTTAACCTGTTGTTACCGTGCTTTAGCACAGGTAGCACAAATTAGCATGTTGCTAACATGATTTAGCACATTCTTACCATGTCCTATAAGTATTTAATAGGCTTTGCTAACGATAGACACACAGTGAATAAAGCTTAAAGCTTAAATACTAAATTATAGATTGTATTAAAGTTTGAACCCCTTCTATAAAAGCTCTATTGGACTTTTTGTAGCATCTGTTGTTTTAAACATTTCTCAGAATGGAGAATAGCTCACATTTTACAGCATTTGAATGTAACTAGGAATATTCCTTTAAATGTGAAGTGGAACATCTGTAATGTGAAAAATTAAACAACACGACTCAATCTCAAGTGCAATCTTAGAAGTCAGCAATCTAAGAGAGGAGTAATCGCTTTCTCTCAGCTCCTCTGGCTTTTAATCAGAGCTCTTTGTGTGTTGTGTTTCCATATACTGCTGCTTTAATTGTTCCTGGAGTCAAACTTCACTTTGACCTGATTTAGAAGCGTTTACACCCAGAACAAAATAAACCCTCTCCTGTTAGCTGAAGGCCGAGGTTCTCGTGTGATGTGCTTACGTTCTTCTCCAGGGACAAACTACTAGTCTTTGAATACTGTACTTCAATCTTCATGACGTTCTTCCAATTTTTTGTTTGATCTTTCTTTTAAAAAGCAACTTGTTTTTGTTTTTGTTTTTTGGAAAAAGAAAAGAAAAGAAAGATTAAAGGTCTATATCAAGCATCAATCTTCCTTTCTCTCTCTTGAAACCAACACAGAAGTGACTTAAACTGCAATTGCATTGACTGGCCACTAGAGACAGGCTCCAAAAGAGAGTCTAATCCCATAGACCCCCATGTTAAAATGCCCAACTTTAAAGCAGAAAAAAATATGTTCACAGCCTGGTACAAAAAGTGGTTTTGGTCTATATTGCTAATTTTGCCCTTCATGACAGCTGTAAGGGGGTGAATTTTTACATAACTCATCCATTTAAATTATATTAAGCCTTAAAGTTCTGCATAAATAAGGGTGTGGCTACTTGAGTGACAGGTGGATTGCCGCTGATGTCACTACTAGTCGTTTGACTGCTGTCTAGAGTCACAACTCAGCAAATCCGACTCTTTATCTGGGAGTGATGCTGCTGCCAAGATGGCGACGGCCTGGCTCCGCCCACTTTGGGCTTCAAAAATGCTCTTCAGAAAAGGTGACTGGTGACATCACTGACACAACGTCCATATCTCTTTTGTTACAGTTTATAGTTTATACGTGAAGAGTTCAGATGCAAAAGCCTCTAAGTGCCATTTGAAATTTTCTTCTAAAATGATCATTTTTATCAAGCTTGTATATTTAAGTTCAGTAATTTCACTTAAATGGCAATGAAGATTACCTATTAATTGTCATTTAAGTGAAATTACTGAACTCAAATATACAAGCTCGATAAAAATGGTCATTTTAGAAGAAAATTTCAAATGGCATTTAGAGGCTTTTGCATCTGAACTCTTCATGTATAATTCAGAAGCCCTTGTTAGTAGCGACACCGGTGGCCGTTCAGTGAACTGCAGCAGCACTTATCGCTCGTGCTCACATAACGCACAAAACTGAACGTGATTCAAAGTCCCGAGAACTTACGGCGAAGATCTTTTTCGTGAATCTTCTAAATTCTTTGTCTTTAATCTTTTAAACGTTCTCGATTTTATATATTTTTTTTTCAGATTTTTTTAGGTTGCGGTTCAGGGCTTCCGTACTTGGAAGTCAATTTAAGTCACCTTTATATATGTGTTAAGTTCATCAGTTATGAAAAGAGTTCAATTCAGCTCTAGCCGCTCTACAGAAGAGTGTCTTGATTCAGCTCAAAGTGAACAAGCCAAAAATAAGATAAATAAAAAGCATAAAACGATCTGACGCAGACATGATACAATACGAGAAATATGACGAGAATGCGTGTGACTGATTTTAATCATACTAAAGATACGAAGCATCATGCATTTTTGAGTTTGCATTGCTTTGAATTTTTGAGTTGGTTTATCCTGATCATAAAGCATTGAGAGCTGAAGTTCAATGTCAAGCTCCTGCCAAAGTGGACTGAGTGTTTGAAGTCGAGACGGTTTTCACAGCATGACTGGGGGTTCGTCTTTCACGGCATAAAGTCTGACAGCACAAATCAACTCCAGCAAAGCCAAAAAGGAGGATGAAAAAGAACATCCTTCCAAATTGAACACCTATTAAAATGTGTTGAAGTGGATCCCCACCTAGTTCGCTTCCTTTTATCAAAGCTTCTCTTTAATCCTGATTATCATTACATAAACGCTTTCGTTTGAGCAAAGCCTTTCCACTTCCATCAGGAGTGAAACTAAGTGAAATCAAGGCATTTCATTAGAAATATGCGCCCGCCTCAAGGACAGTGTGCATGGTTTATCGGGCCAAGAGTTATTATTTAAAACAAAAACAGTGGGTTATTTTCTCCAGTAAATGAGCTGATGTATCCGGCTGCAGGAGAGGGCTGATTAACATTAACAGCACGTCCTTCATTCCCAAGCAATGAGGAGGAGGCTGTCGGGAAAAGCAGTGGCTATGTGAAGGAGATTCCTTTAAATTGAGTAGCTTGTATCTTGACAGGCTGCAATCTTAAAGTAGTTAAACTGCGTTTGAGCTGCTCATTTAAAGAAGCAGACCGCTGCTTGACAAGCTACTAATAAAGACACTTACTACATTGAGGCTACTTAAAGACCACCAATCAAATGTGTTAGCTTTGAGCTTATCTATATACCCAGAAATTAAACTTGTTAATATTTACTCACTTCATATGGCTTTCGACATCTAAAAAATGCTGGGTTGTTTTAACCCAATTTTTGGGGCAAATATGGAGGAACCCAAACATTGGGTAAAAAAAGCTATTTTAAAATTTAACCCAACGGCTGGGTTTGCCCATTGACCCAATGTTGGGTTAAAACAACCCAGCATTTTTTAGAGTGTATATGATGATTTGCTGCTCAAGAAACATTTTGAAAACTGTTCATTTTTTTGTGGAAATTGTGAAGCAATGATTTCAGGATTCTTTGATAAATAGAAAGTTCAAACAAAAAGCATCAATTTGAATTTTTGTGTCTTAACTGTCATTTGTTGGTACATTTAACACATTCTTTCAGGATAGAAGTACACTCTAAACAATGCTGGGTTGTTTGAACCCAAATTTGGGTAAAATATGGACAAATCCAAATGTTGGATTAAAAATGTAATTTCAAATTTTAACCCAACTTCAACTGTACACTTTTTAACCCAACATTTGGGTTTGTCCATATTTTACCCAAATTTGGGTTGAAACATTGTCAAATATGGACAAATCCAAACATTGGGTTTAAAAATGTAACCCAATGGCTGGGTTCGTCCATATTTGACCCAAAATTGGGTTAAAACAACCCAGCATTTTAGAGTGTAGAGTGATTTTAAGGATTATGTGACAATGATGCTGAAAATTCAGCTTTCTATATTTACATAGAAAACAGCTAAATTGAAACATTCAGTTTTACTATTTTTACTGTAAATTTGAGCCTTAGTGACTTGAAATGGGTTTTCTTTCAATCATTTTGTCCACGAATGTCCAAACCCAAACACACCGATTCACTAGAATTAATTCAACATTCTAATGTTCCACAGTTTAAGAAAGCATATTTGATTATTAAAAACACTGATGTAGATTTAGCTGGAAAAACTAACAAGTTAATGCTAGTTTTATTGTAAAATGCATTGGGATAGTAGTCACGACTCATTGTTAGTTACTCTATACACCCAGAAATTAAACGTATCATTTATTCACACTCTTGTCGCTTCATATGCCTTCGACATTTTCCTGCATGCTAAAAAATGCTGGGTTGTTTTAACCCAATTTTGGGTCAAATATGGACAAACCCTAACATTGGGTTAAAAAGTTATTTTAAAATGTAAACCAACGGCTGGGTTTGTCCATGTTTGATCCAATGTTGAAAAATTAAGACCATGCAACCCTGCTTCTGTCCCTGCTCCTATCATGGCCAAACATGCCGGGGGAGATTTGGGAGTCGTTGCCTGTGTGGCGTCCACAGGAGCTCTTGACCTAGAGAACACAGACTGGGCCAAAGGCTAGAGAGCCCAGCACACATGGACAGGGCTTCACACATTCAAATCCTCAGCTCTTATCAACAGAAGAGTGGGACTATTAGCAGTGATTGGGGTTTGTGTGCTGTGTGTGTTTTATCTGTACCGGCAGCCCAACATGTCCCGTTCCACTTCAGCTTCTGCCGAAGCACTTCACTGGCTTCCTCCTCCTCCTTCACGCTCACTGTCCATTTGCAGCTTTGAGTTCGGCTTCGCAGGCGCAATTTTTGGCCCCGTTGGAGCTTTTCCTCTGGAAAAACTAGCAGGTACGTGACCTGACCGAGTCATACACTCTGCTGGGGGAATGGGTGGCATTTCTAACAATCTCACTGAAAATTTTGCTGTAAAAGTGTGTCATTTTAGCTTGTCTGTCATTGGTTGGATAGACAGGTAATAGGTGTCTATGTATACCGAATTCATAGTTAAAATGTAAAAGAAAGCGTCTTTAGTCCTCTCAGTGCTGCAATAAACACAGCTCATTATTTCCAACCGGGACGAAAGAATTGAAATGATTGGCTGGGCGACTGTCACTCTCCCTCACTACCATGGCGACCAGCACTACTGCGTAAGAGCAGCCCACATGCGCGCACACGTTTGCAAAATACAGTCATCGAAGGAAAACCAGGCAGAAAAGGAAGACAGTTTTTTGACCAAAAAGTGTTAAAGCAACAGTCAGACGAGAAGTCACGCCGGTTTCACACTGCACGCATTAGCAGCGCATGTTTTTTCGGCACCCATGTTAACGGATAGAGCATTCACACCGCACGCAGAGGCGGCGTCAGCAGGAGCAGCAGAGCCGCGATCGTTTCAGCGTCCGATCTATTTTTTCCGACGCGGCTTACGCTGAATTAAAGCGACAGTGCATTGATCATGGCCAAAATCCACAGCAGTTTTACCCAAAAGCGCATTGATAATATCTATTGTGTTTTAAACAGTCAATCAAATGACCATCAATTTAAAAAGAAAACAAAGTCAACAAAAACATGAACCAAAAGTTATATAATATAGCCTATTAATTTATAAAATAAGCTTCTTGATCGAGTCTTTCTCTTAAAGCGATACTCCACTTTTTTTGGAAATAGGCTCATTTATCACTCCTTCAGAGTTGACACAGTAATTTTACCGTTTTCAAATCCATTCAGCCGATTTTCAGATATTTAGAAGAATATCAGTAAATAGACAGTTTCTGGTCTCATTGACTTCCGTAGTATATATTTTTCCTACTATGGAAGTCAATGAGACTAGAAACTGTCTGGTTACTGATATTGTTCTAAATAACAGAAAATCGGCTGAATGGATTCGAAAGCGGTAACACTCAAATGTTTAACTCTGGGGAGTGGTAAAATTAGCCTATTCCAAAAAAAGTGGAGTATTCCTTTAAATGAAAATGAAATAAAGCAAAGCCAACTGACCTCATTATAGAGTACGCGCATGTGCTGAAACGATGCCAGAAAGCATAAACGCCTGCTAGTCCTGCTTCCGCTCACGTAGCATGCTGCTCTGGGAACGGAAAACTGTGCATCAGTGCAACCTGTTGTTCAGTACGTATCAGAACAAGCAAGCAACATACTATGTTGCTACTAACTTAGTAGGCAACATAGTATGTTACTTGCTTGTTACCGAATCAAACTTCAATAAACTTTACCATATACCAGTATCGATATACTAGCTTGCAATGTTAGTTGTGTATATTAATGATGATAAAGTTGGGCATTTTAGGTCACTACATGCACTGCTCGTCTCTGTGACGCCGCTAAACGCGCTGTGCGCGCGCGGCAGCGCCGCGTGTTTTGGGGGCGTGGCTTTGTCAGGATCCCAGACGGGGGGGTGGGAGTGAATAAAATAATAATGAGCTGTGTTTATTGCAGCACTGAGAGGACCACACACGCTCCATTTGTATACTTTCTTTTTCAGAGTACTTGCATTTTGATTTATGTATTGGACTGTTTAAACAAATTTGGGACAAAGTTTTTTTCTTTTTAGAAAATGTCTACCTAGCCCACCTTTAACTAAAACTAAAAGCACTGAAATGAAATAATTAAAAAAGCTTGTTTTATTTTGTCTAGTTCTCAATGACACTAAAAATATAAAATTTGAGGGCATAGTTCTGCAAAAACTCAGAGACTGTAGTCCATTGTCAAATACTCTTACAAATAAAGTTGTTTTTTTTCAACTGCAATGCAATAGATTTTGGTTCCCCAAACAACCGTTCCAGTGGTCAGTTCTTAAAGGAACCAATGCTTTTTTTCTGAAGAATCGAAAGAACCATGTATGGAAATGAAATACTACATTTTCTCATTGGACTATCGACGCCAATAAATATACTGTATAAGTATACTGTAAATACAGAATTATATTTTTGCTTTTAAAACAATTTCACATAAAGAAAGGCTGAAACTGTTCATCACCAAAGAGTCTCTGAAGTTTAGGCTCAATTTATAGCATCTCCTTAAAACTGTGAAGTAGCCCTGTTTCCATGGGAACTGCAAAGCAATTCGAGATGAGGTTCCCAACCTGACATTAGTGAGATCCCACGGCACCATCACAGTCTGTGGGCAGGAACTTTAAACCTCATGACTCCCAAAACAAAGACTTACAAATACACGACACAGCAGTGGGACTGATGACACATTACTGATGAAACACTCACACTGATGCAATTCATCCTTTTGGCCACAAATGTTGCGCTAATTATTGCATGATACATTTTTGCTATATTGCACTTTTTTGACAAATCCTCAACTGTAATATATACCAATCCTTTTCAATTCTGACCTAATTCAATACAGGCAAGCCTCCTCTCTCTTCAGACATCAGTGTTTTTGCAGCGTGGAACAAGTGAGCCGTGAAAATCTATTACTATTGTTACATTCACTGCAGTATTATTGATTAACTGCCTTTCCAGAACAATTAAAACCTTGAAGAGAGCCTTTCTCAATGGGTGAATCACACAAAAACACTTCCAGGTCGCATCTCAGCCCAAAATCTGTGATTTTCAGAGGCACGGATCCATCCTCCATTCTCCACGTTCCTCATTTGCAGCGAGTCTAATTTCACAGTCACTGTTGCGTGGAAGTTTTCACCTGACGTAGAGATTATTATCTTGGGTGTCAGACTGAGGCATTTCAAAAGGAGACTTCAATAGTATTCTTGGCACAGAGTCAGTGTCAATAAGAAAAATCCCTCAAAACATAATTTAATTTGTATGTTAATGCATGAATTCAATTTGAATAATGTAGAGGGGCTTGAATGGGTTTGTATTATGATTAAAAAAAATACAGTAAAATATTTGAGCATTACTGGAGACATGCATAGTGTGAGCTGCATGTGATATAGAAAAGCCATACATTATTTCCAACACAGTCTCATGAAATGCTGTATCTATACCACGAATGTCATTTCTCATTGGCTACGCCAAAAATGTTTTTTTGCGTGAATAGCCTGTGCTACGCACTAAAAAACCCTGGGTTAGGTTTAGGGGGAGGGGGGTTGCGAGTTAGTGCGTATTACACGCGCCAAAAGTGCGTATCAAACTGTTTTCGGCGTATAAATGGCACGAGAAATGACATTCGGTGCTATAAATACGAACTTTCTTGAGATCGAGGCTCATTATTTCATATACATGCGCTGATCGCACCTGCAATACTGGACAAATAGAGGATAATGAATCTCACAAAAGAACATATCCAGGTATTATTTCACCCCAAAATCAAAGGGGTATTATATTTTGCTAAAATAAAATAGCCTTTTTTTCTACCATGAAGGATATGACTGATTAAGTTCACCAATAATTCTCATAACCGTAATGAAAGAAAGCGATTTATTATCCGCATTGGTAGGATTTGTTGTATTTAAATTGCTGATTTAAACAAATGCATTGCACTTATGGTTATTTATTATTTTGATTTTGAGGTCAAATGTGATCATGAGCCATGTGACTTACGGAAATTTACCAGCCGTTAATATTTTATACTGGTTATTACACCCGAAATTTTAGATACCAGTGATAAGTTCTCTATTACAATCAGTTGCGGTTCTACATTGAATTATACCCTGGTCGAGACCCCCACAAAATTCTGCACAGTTATATTTTATTATAACAACATAAGTGTCCCATGCATTTGTGATATATGAATGAAATGCGCGTTATTTAGAAGGAAGTCGAGGTGGTGTGACTGACTTTAGCCGACTAATAATTTTTCTTCATTTGAGAGCTACTTTTTAAAATTAAGAGTGGGAGAGCTACTCATGTACAAAACTTAAATATCTTTAATAATGCCTCATAACTATCTAACTATCAATGTAACTATTTCAGACCTAAAAGAGTTTTGTCGGCCTGTATGTCACCCTTAAATGTCAGAGAAAAAACGCTTGCTGTAGCTCTGCTAAAATATTTATTTACAGAGAAGAGAAAAACACCAGTAGTGTTTAAGTACACCCCCATCCTTCATGTTGACTTTTCTTTTTACAGTTGAGCGCGTTGCTCTGAATAATGAGCGCGCCTACATTTGAACGAACTTAAGTGCGCAAAATACGCGATATGTAAACGGCACCTTGACCGAGCTACCTCTAATCAAGCCACGAGCTGGTAGCTCGCGAACAACGTGTTGGAGACCCCTGTGATAGATAACAGAAAACTGCTTCGCGGCGCAGAAGATTTTTTTCGTGCCGCCTCCCATGTGTCATGAAAAAATGCCATCCTGGTTCACCCGTGCCCAAAACCGCTACGGATTACAATTTCGATACCACAATTAAAACTACCAGCCTTAAAGATGATTACCAAAACTTAATTACTTTAAGATTACCAAAACTTAAAGATGAGTAGTTTTGAGGTTGAGACATTGAATAAAGTAATCAAATGAATAACACTGGATATACTTTTCACTGTATAAAATAAACAGATTAATCCTAAATAAAGTCACACAAGTTATTCAGTCAAGTTCTTTTTTAGTCCGTTGTTTAATTAACGTCAAACACAAATATTAGGCTGCCCTCACTTTAAGAACTAATGTGCGGATCCAGTACCCTGATATACATCTTTCTCTACTGCTTATGTTCTTTTAAGCCATAATCGGCCATGTTTAATAGGATATTTGCAGAGACAGGCATTTTTGTACATCATTTTTGTGAATTTGTCCATTCAAACGCAAGACAACGTGAAACCAAGGTCGCGCACTGTCTGAAATCAGGCTTTCTGTGTGCGCACTTCGGATGTTTGCACACACAAAATAGTCACATTTTGCTTGAGTAACGATTTTCTTTTTTTTCGTTTCTTGCACTTGAATGTCTAAACAGCTTAAACTCTTAAGATAATGCCCCATGTATGTTCACATTCATGTTCAACAACATTCACATAAAAATGTTACTGGGCTACTGGCGATTTGACACCGTTTTTATAAACTAGCCAACACGGATCTTTACGAGTGACTTTAGGCCCTGCACTGCATGACCCAGCGGAAGAAAACACCCGCTGGTAAAAGAGAAGAATTTCAATGCAACTTCATGATGTTTAGCCAAATATACAGACTGAAGCAAACAAGCAGTAAAACTTTGTCAGAGAGCAAATACAGGTCTTAAGCGTTGAGGCAGCTGGTGATCACATATGTGTATCAGCCTCAAACACTGCTTCAAATCTGGACCTGGCAAGGGTCAGTTGTGCCCAAACTGCATCCATGCACACTCTTGAAAAATACAGAGGTTTTCGCAGCAATGCCATGTAAGAATATGTTGGTTCCCCAAAGACCATTCAGTGATCAGTTCTTAAAGAGCTGTTTTAAAGTGTTCAGAACATTTTAATAATCTAATGAACCTTTTTCCACTAAAGAACCTTTTGTGTGATTCAAAGGTTCCATGAATGTTGAAGGTTCTTCATGGAACCATTGATAAAGAACCTTTATTTTTAAGAGTGATGATTACAATGCATATTCAAAAGTACATGTCTTTATGAACATATTTTGTCATGGTTATATCCCAGTTGAAAAATCACTACTAGAAATCAGTGGGCCCACCCTTTTTCATGTGGATCTGAATACATCAGTCGCAGAGATTCACAGAACATCAGATGCCACTTTCATGCTTAACCAGTGTTAAACAAAACCTCCCTGTGAACATGTTATTTGGCCTGTTTCAGTGAAGTTCAGCCTTTATAATCACAAAAACAACACAGTAGCCAGCTATGAAAACGGGACACCCGAGTATAATAAAGTAGTGAAATGCATATGCTGTATTCAAACAAACCACAAATAAATGTAGAAAGCTTCCATTACATGAAGCTGCACTGATAACCATTTATTATGCTAAAAACTGGTTTTCATGTCAAAATAAATTTTGTACATATAAGTAAAATTAATTTTGACAAAGCAAATGTATTCAGGTCTAACCATATATAATTAACTGTATGACACCATGCAGATTTATTGACTATATTTTCTATGAATTAATAAAGCACATAACCCAAATTTCTGTTAAGAAAAATATTAAATGGCACACACACACCAAAATGTGCAGACCTTGATATTGGAAAAAAAGGGAAAGACTATAGCGCTATCTGGTGGCCATTTAGTAAATTGTATATAGCTGTTGGATGTTGAATTACATTTAGCAGTATGAATTACCAGCTCGTAGCCATCTAAAAACCATTTACAGAGAATGCACCTTCTATTTATGGTATTTAAATGCGCATTAAAATGCATTGCAAGTATGCACACTATAAGTAAGAAAAACTATAACAACTGACCATCCGATAAACGAACGTCTATCCACCCAATAGGCCTATCTAAAGTCATTTAAAACCACATTGCATTCAAGATATACATTTTCTTATGATTAACACCAACACAATTGTTGTTATCATGAGAAAACACTTAGGCCTACAATATAAAACTTTAATGACAATAATTGAATTAAATCACCATTATTTTATTGTAACAATAACTTACACCGTCTTCCCTGTAAAAAGCGATATTAAATAATTATATAAGTTATGACAAAACGCTTTTTCAGAACTCATCAGAATCGGTTAAGCAACTTTCAACTTTTTTATTTAAGTTATACAAGATTCAACACTTTTTAAAGTCAGTTTAATGTAATTTAAGTTGAAATGACTTACTTTATTAATTTAAGGCAGCGACTTTACAGTGTTGTTTTTTTTTTAGAAAATTACTGATGAATAAATTGAGAAGTTCTAAAAGATCTAAAAATAATGAATTCATCAATAATTAAATTCAAATATTGATTAAATTGAAAATAAAGATTGTGATTTAGATTTAATTAACATGCATTAACTTTTTTTAAACTATACTCTTAGCATGTGTGAATTTCAATGGTGTGAATTTCAGTGCGCTGAGTTGTCGACATCTGCTGTCAGGAGCCTCACGAGCACCACCATCATCATCTTCATCATTCTCCTCCTCCCCACCCCTCTGCCTCTCCCTGCGGGAACGACAATATCCAGCTCTTAGCATTCCCAATTTGGAATTGCAAATCCTCTCTAAAGGAACCAATTTGATCGGCGCAAACCGCATTCTTTCTTAAATGGCGTCAGAAACGTGTCTCGCGCGCGCGTTATCGTACATGAGGTAACGTTATGGCGGCTAATCAGACGCTCTGTGAATCTGTATCAGTCAGGGTTTCAATGCATGTGCTTATTTGTATTATCATTCAACCATTTAAGCATATCTAAACATAATGCTGATCTTTGTCATTTGAAAGATGCATTAATTGCCTAATCAAATCGCTGATTGTTGCAAACGGAAGAAAGCGATGAAATTCGACTTCAAAATGCATGACGGAATGGATAGGCGTGTTTGAAAGCGCAGGTTGGGTTGCATTGGTGTGCGTTTGTAACCAGTGGATGCTGAAGAGTCTGGGGAGAGCTTGAGGTGGTCATTGTTCCAGTCATGTCTCCTCCAGCATCTGCTGCGACGGCCAGTGAGAGCAGCACCACCACTGTGTTCGAGGACGACACGGACGCGGCGAGAGAGGAGGTACTCGATAACGCACGCGGTTTTCATTTAGCACTCATGACGATGCGTGATAACGGTCAAAAACTAAAGATCCCGATATGTAAACATGAGCATCGACGTGCACAACATGGAAGCATGCAACAATAGACATCACTGCAGTGAGAACGCATGAGCAGAGATTGGCTTTATCAAATAACAAACGGCCGAACAGGCTTTGTTATTGTAAGCAATAGAGGTAAAACCCACGGATGCATGATTCTACATAACAAATGACACCCAGTATGAAACAGAATCATGTCAGACAAACAATATTGAGCACATATTCAACCATATTGATCAACCATGGGCCAGGTCAATAGTAGTGCAAAGCAAAAGCCTAAAGATGATTTGTTGGTTGGGAAGCTGAAGTGTGAAAAAAAATCTAAATAATAATAAATAAAAAACCCAGCAAGTACATAATGTATTGTTTCAGATCAGCAAACCAGTATCATTAAGGTTACATCAAGTTCAAACTCTCCAAACAGCTTTGTATATTAATTAACATTTTCAATTTATTTTACGGAATTTTGTAATACACATTGTAGCAAATATTGTTGAATTTAGGTGTTCGTTTAATTTCACCTGATTTAGATTTTTAAATAGACACACACATACGTGAATAAATGTATAAAATGGAAAGAAAAAGCAAACGTTTAAGCATTTTTTCTTTTAGGGAATTATCAAACAGTAGAGCATTGGCACTTGCAACGCCAAGGTCATTGGTTTGATTCCCAGGGAAAGCAAGAACTGATAAGAATGTAAATGTGTACCTTGAAATGCAATGTAAGACTTTGGATAAAAGTCTTACATTGTTTCTGCCAAATGCATAAATGTTCATCTCCAAAGAGATTTCAAATGTCCTTAAATTTTAAAAAAGTACAAAGTATACGTACTCGCTCTCTCTGACTTACCCACACAGCATGAATATTAGCCGATAAAGGAATACAATTCCGCATATTCTTGCTTTCAAACATGCATGTGGTTTATGGTTTTTGCATAAATCACTGAACTCACCGTTCCCATGTCCCTAACTCCTCTCCGTTGTTCTCTTTTGTGTTTGACGAGCAGCAGAGGCCTGTGAAACAGTCACTGAGCAAGTCCATGTGCAGAGAGGTGTTCTGGAAATGCCTGCTGCTGTCTATGCTCATGTACGGCTGCATGGGAACCATGGTGTGGTGCCACGTCACCAAGGTCACCCGGTCTGACCTTTGACAGTGCCTACAAAGGGAAGTCCATGATGTATCATGACAGTCCCTGCTCAGAACGGCTACATCTACATCCCACTGGCCTTCCTCATCATGCTTTACGTCGTTTACCTGGTGGAGTGCTGGCACTGCCATGCCAAAAATGAGCTTCAGTACAAGGTGCACATGGAGGGAATTTACGAAAGAGTCCAGAGGATGCAGCAGGCCAAGCCTTGCATCTGGTGGAAGGCCATCAGCTACCACTCACGGTGCGCCGGACACGGCAAGTCACGCGGTACCGCAACGGCGATGCCGTACACCACCACGCAGGTGTATCACGAGAGGGTCAACACCCATGTAGCCGAGGCAGAGTTCGACTACGCCCACTGTGGAGTCAAGGATGTCTCCAAGCAGCTAGCGGGTCTGGAAAAGTCAGCCATCACCAAACTGAGGTTCACCAAGTGCTTTAGCTTCGCCAATGTGGAGTCCGAAAACTCCTATTTGACCCAACGGGCACGGTTCTTCACCGACAACGAAGGATTGGATGATTACATGGAGGCCCGGAAGGGATGCACCTGAAGAACGTAGACTTCAAAGAGTACATGATTGCCTTCTCCAACCCAGACCACCATCCCTGGTACGTCTCCAACTGGGTCTTCTGGACAACGGCCTTTCTTCCGTATCCTGGCCGTTACGGGTTCTGGCGGAGTACCGCACGGCTTACGTCCATTACCGTGTTGAAAAGCTCTTTGGTGCCGACTACATAGCTGTGACGCCCTGCGACAGAGACCTTACTGTAGACGCATCCCGAGAGTCAACACCATCGACAGCACCGAACTGGAGTGGCACATTCGCTCCAACCAGCAGCTGGTGCCAAGCTACTCCGAGGCGGGTCTGATGGATCTGGCGCAGCGCTCAGGAGGCGTCAGGCAGAACTGTGAGCGCTGCCACCGCGCCATCAGCAACTCGTCCGTGTTTTCCCGAAGCGCCCTCAGCATCTGCAACGGCAGTCCTGGCATTCCCCTTCAGCGGGAGCCGCTTCTCCTTGGGAAGACTGTACGGTTCTCGCCGAAGCTGCTTCTGGAGAAGCGGGAGCGGGAGTCTGGACGAACCCGAGAGTCCCAGCGAGAACACGCGATGCCTGTCCGGACGGATCAACGCTGATGAGGAAGACCCACCGGCCTACCAGGATGCGCTGTACTTCCCGGTGCTTATCGTCCACTGTAATGAGAGTTGTCCCAATCACCGCTCCTTCCATAGGAACAGCTCATGTGTGGAGACGTCATTATGATCGACCTCTTTGACTTCATAAAACCACTGAAAGGAGGAGGAACACCTCAACGCGAGACTTGAGATCCTTTTGAAAAAAACTCAATACTCGACATGTCCTGTAACTCAGGAATCATTTATTGGAATATTTATCAGCCCACAACACTGTATGCTTACAACAACAGACGGAACAATACTCGAAAAACTCAAGTAATACACATTTACAGCAATAACGAAGACAGAGCTTTGGAGCGCTTGGTACAAGTAATCATTTTAACAGTGGGTCTCATTCATGAAACATTCGTAAATATGTGAGTGATTTGCGCGTAAAGAGACCTTCCCGAAAACTCTTCTCCTGATTCACAAATACTTCGTAAATGTCAGATGTGATGGTGAAATGTGTGTGTGTTTAATGAATTCCAATGAGTCGTAAATGGGACGCGCGTGCACGTTCATTCTCAATTACCATAAATCCCGCCCATTAAATCTGACTGAAAACTATGGGCATCATATTATGATATGAATGCAAATGAAAAAATTCTCAGATGCAGAAATTGAAGTTTTATTATCAGAAGTTCATTCAAAAAACGCCACATTTTATTTTCAAGCGTCCATAGTGGCGTACAGGTCCTATAAAAAGGACACTTGGCAGCATATAATTACAGATGCAGTTAATGGAGTTTCATCTGTTAATCGAACAGTCCCTGAAGTGAAAAGAAAATGGTTTGATATTAAGCTTGAGAGCAAAAAAACAAATTAGTTCATTTGGGAAAAATCGTATTCAAACTGGAGGAGCTCCACCATCGCAGATGATATTACTGGCTCCCATAATACAAGTAAAAAGAAAAAATGTATGTAATTACTAAATATAATATATTTTCAAAATGCTGTGTGAATATGTACCCAATTAAGGTGAATTAAAATGCAGCCTTATTAATGAGCAAAACGTTCGGATGTTAAGCGCACCATTTACGCGTTGCTGGGAGCAGGTGTAGATTTCTTTCGTACCAACTAACATTTGGAAAATACGAACATTTTAATGAATCCGAAAATTTACGCCAGAACCACTTTACACACAAATTACAAAAAAAAATTAGTTCTGCTCGTGTTTCATGAATGAGACCCATTGTCATTAACTGGCTATCTAGGAGAGCAAAAACGGGCTTGACGTTACCACATCTACTGAGCAAAAACCTGGTCCTTTTTCTACAAGTACGAACCAACTTTTCACCTCTAAGGACCTTCTTAAAATGTTGCACTTGAAGTCAATTCATCTGTAAATGAATGTTACTTTGTTTCTCTCGCATAGTGGATTCCATTGGACCATGAGATGTATGGTTTACATTCACATATGAACACTCCTTCTGTATAGGAGAAAACATCATGGGTTGTTTGTACTTTAACTGTGATTTAACTGCATCAGGCAGAACAATATTCAGTAAGGTTATGAACTGTTATGGCGATGTGATATCTCAAACCATGCGACACATTTCAGGCTATGCAACTATTAACCTCTGGTATGTTATGCCTTTAAAACGTATATACAATTTACAAAGGAATGTATGACTGTTTAAGCTCTTTCTTTACATCGCTTGTATTTAGTGTACAAACTATCCAACAAGGACTGAACTATTAAGTGAAGGCAGAAATGAACAGGCTTGAATATTAGTGAATGTTTTACACTTCCAGTAGCTGGCAACTGCTCTTTTACTGGGCTGGAAATTGCAGTGGATCAGAGCAAAAGCAACAGATCAAGTAAACACGATATAAGAGAGGGAAAATACATTTCTTTATGCAGCTGTACTTTATTTATTTAAAGTTTTAAAGTATCGACCATTAAATATGGCCTAGAGTTTTCCAAAGAAATTTTTTTTATCTCTTTCATGCAGTCGATCTGGCCTGTATATCTCTGATCGGTTACTTACGTCTAAAGGTTGCAAACGCATTTATCCGTATATTGCATCCTATCACTTTTATACTGCCAATAGATAATGTATTCATATCATGAAAAACACAAAACACTATATGCTTTATTCATGTAGCAGCCATTAAACATGAAAAATGTTGGGTTAAATGGACAAACTCACTGAATAAACTGCTTGTGGATACACAGAAATGAGTAATCACTGTACAATACAAAGACAAAATAAGACTTCATCTACACTTAAGTCATTCCTGTTAAGTTTTTGTTGTAATTTAAGGAAGTATTACTAAGAAACTAAGAGTTTTGCAGACCTCATAACTTTATTATTTACAAAATGTCAAGAAAATTGCCTGAAGTTCATAAAGACTGAGCTAAAGTTCACTTACATGAGGATGCTAGCAACTTAATTTTCTTATTTTTAAGAATCTTCTTGTTGACTGTTGATCTTATCAAACTTATTTACTTTGAGAGAAACAAACCAACTAATGCCACAAAACTCCCCAGAATTAGTTAATATACTATCAATTGATAATACTAATGTTTGTTGCTGATTACACGTCCATGTCATTATCCACTGTGCAGTTTTGAGAACACACCTCTAGATGGCAGTGAAGAAAGTGTCACCTAAAATATCATCATGAGTAATTCTACTGTATAAACATGAGTTCTGTAATTGCTGGAAGAAGAAAGAGAAAAACAAAATAGTAATAACCAGTTGTTTCAGATGGCTTCACACACAGATTAGAGAGCTTCTGTTTGAACAGTACAGTATGTGTTTGCCAAGTTCATGTGTGGCTCTGTTACCGTGTTTAATTCAGAGAGAATTTTAATAGCAGAGAATAACTGGTTTTGGACGACTCTACACAGAAAGACTGGAGAAAAGAAAAGCTCCTTTAGAAATATCTATTGAAATTTCTGTCTGGACAGATGGTTCACTCATAGTGGTCTCAAATGGCCTTTGTGGAACTATTGATAGCAACATTGACACAGGGAAGTCTAATGATTTTGTTAGCAAGCATGTCCCACCCCGAGTATACACAGAGACAAGGACGTCTGTCAGGATGAAGGAAGTGAACGAATACAAAGGTTAATATTGTCTTTTTCAGACCCAAATGCATTTGCTTTCCAAAACATGGAATCCATAATAAACAACTCAGAAAGGTTTCAAGAATTATGGGAGAATCTCACAAGTTGAAGAACAACCCCATTTCATATTTCAGCCCTAGATACTATTTTCATGTCAACTACAAATATTCCCCACAGTGATTTTCATAACTATTAACAGATATTATTTAACTTGTTAACGTGTTATAAAGGCCCACTTCACATAATTAAAACGTTAAACATCAAGGTTTGGAGAAATTTGACCTCGGACATGAAATTTATGAGATTGAACCAGCAAGAGAAACACATTTATGATGTAGTTTTAATAATAAAAAATCTAGGGAAATATTGGATTGCTCAATACTTTAGAACATTAATGTACAACAAAAGTTGTGTTCTGGCCTGGTAACTGACAGGTTAAAAGTTCAAATCCTGCACAAATGGGACATTCATGAACTATCAACACCAAGAAACACTACTAAAATGACATATATAGAACAATGCTTTTGTACATGTACCATGGTATTCTTTCAGTAGTCTACTTTGCTTGGAGTGCTAAATACTATGGTAAATGGTAACGTACAAACACAGAGTCAAAGACATCGTGAACTAAAGCTTCAGTGCCAAATTAGTTGTAATTTACTGAATTTAACTTTCGCCTCAGGAAAAGTCACATATACCTATATACTGTAGGCTATATAATAACAGGCTACACACAACAGTATACAATTCAGAGTTTCTACTCAAGTAGTTTTTGTGGCTAGTTCTAATAGTATTTTGGCGCGTGAAAACATGTGGTTTCAATAAACAGATTCGCCATTTTACATTTGTGACTTTAGTCTTTCAAAATTGATAACTAGTTTACCCACCTTTTCGCGTAGCTTTGTGTGCCACTACCAACCGCTAATATCCACTTGTTTGACCCTTTGTTGACGATAACTCGCGAATTAACTTATTCCACTATGGCTAAAGGTTCAGCGAATAAGATACCAGATACGTTTTTTTGGTCACGTTATCTAATTAATATTAAACAAGTCAAGCTTTCATTGTTGTGGGATTGGTTCATTCGTCTATCGCGCCTTACCACCATCTGACGCTCAGCCAATCAGCGAGGCCTATTGATCGAACGTCATAGTATTTAATTAACAACGTTCAAGAACCAAACCTTTACAGTAGTAGGATCCATTAATCTAGTGCAAAGTTCATTAAATCGAGTTATTTTCGGCGTCAGACTTATTGTAATAATTGTAAAGTAACAATTTGTCCAAAACATGCACGACAAAGCAGTGAATTGTGAGGCATAATTTATTGTTTGTAAAAAGTATAGCATTTGGAAAACAGATCTTCCGGTTTGCAATCAGTGTAAGGTTTGTTCATCTTGTCAATTGTGCAATTGAAGCAATACTAGATTAGTGTTATCATGAATGAAAACGTTAAACAACTCCCCACACAATTAATTCTGTATTTAATAAAATGCACAATTACAGTTGTTAAGTCTCCAGCCTCCAGCCTCCATTTTGCAAATGTGCCAAGTATGAAATAAAGTAGATGTCTTTATTTTATTGCTTTACATATGTTAAGGTCACAGAAGTCTGTCCAGGATCCTTTTCTTGTTCTCTGGCTCATGAGTACATGGTGAGATGCATCCACTACAAGAACAGAGTTATGCATTATGATTAATATTAATCTTACTTTGAATTCTGTATTAATTAAATATTTGTTTCAAAACATTACTTCATTTTCTCCTAGCATCATGTTTGGCCTGCCAGCAGCGAGTTTCTTGAATGTTTCTGGTGATGATAATAATAATAATATCAGTTAATGAGTGACAGTGACTAACAGAAATCATCCAGACAATAATATCTCTACAGAGGTTAGGTGTGGATGTTATGCTGTCATTGCATTATCTTTATAAAGCATGCTTCACAAATGATTTATGAAGTTAACTTATCCATCATAGACATGATATCTCAAGTGCTATTGTTAGAATTTAAATTGCATACAAGAGTTGAGATCTGTACTGGCTATCTAGTTCAACATAATAGGCTAAAGACTCACTGGCCATGCAATCCATGCGCAGGATGAGCACAACAAAGTTTTCTAGTGTAATTTCACCACCAGCGTTACCATATCTGGAGAGCCATGAGATTCAGCATATGGTCACTCAATACAAACCCTTGAAAACAAAATAAGAGCAGATTCATTCTGTTGGTTTGTACATTTGGTTGTAATGTTTATGACTGAAGTGAGTTACCTGCAGCCTTAAGAGCATTTCTGAGTTCATTCAGAGACAGACTTCCAGTGTGTGAAACATCCATGCCATAGAAAATATCCTGAGAAACAGACCAGAAAAGCAAATGCAACCAATTTTATACTGTATATAAAATGTGTAATTTAGAAAAAAATATGGACCACTGCATACTGAGTCATTAAGTAAACATTTGTTCTTCCAACTTCCAATGGATTCGTTACCTTTAGAAAAACGGCTCGTTTCCACAAACGGAGACATTTCAAATTCACTGAGATTTCCAGTGACACTGAGCTGTATTGTTGCGTTAAAGAGCATCAAACAGCTTGTGAAATTAGATCAATTATATTTGTGTTCCAGAATTTACAAATGGCTAATGACAAACACAAGTTTGTGAAAGCCTTTATAGTAGAGGATACATCCATCAGCGCCACCATGCTCTTACACAAGTCCAAGCTGAATCCTGTGGTGTTCTGTGAATGTCCTGGAGAGAAACATATGCAGAATCAGACTGAAGCTAAACAGGAATAAAGGCTTTAAAGACTTGAATCATCATCACCTGCATAAAGATTCTCATTCAGAAGTTTCTGAAGCCGCTCAGCATCCACTTCTCCGTACTTACAGAAACAGACATATAATCAGATAGCAGATAAACAACTTCCTGTTCTATTTAAATATGTGGGGTCTTTAAGTTGCTTTTAGTTGCATAGCGGATCATAATCATTCCCATTCCCTCATAATCCAGAACTGTTGGAGAGTCACATGTACCTTATCTGCATATTGTAGAAAGATCTGGAAAGAGTCGTCACTATCCCTGGGTATCATCTGAGAGAAATTAAGAAAATACACTGTATATAATTTCAGAACACATATGTCTCATGTAATATACACTCACCGGCCACTTTATCAGGTACCCCATGCTAGTAACGGTTTGGACCCCTTTTGCCTTCAGAACTGCCTCAATTCTTCGTGGCATAGATTCAACAAGGTGCTGGAAGCATTCCTCAGGGAGTTTGGTCCATATTGACATGATGGCATCACACAGTTGCCGCAGATTTGTCGGCTGCACATCCATGATGCGATCTCCCGTTCCACCACATCCCAAAGATGCTCTATTGGATTGAGATCTGGTGACTGTGGAGGCCATTTGAGTACAGCGAACTCATTGTCATGTTCAAGAAACCAGTCTGAGATGATTCCAGCTTTATGACATGGCGCATTGTCCTGCTGAAAGTAGCCATCAGAAGTTGGGTACATTGTGGTCATAAAGGGATGGACATGGTCAGCAACAATACTCAGGTAGGCTGTGGCATTGCAACGATGCTCAATTGGTACCAAGGGGCCCAAAGAGTGCCAAGAAAATATTCCCCACACCATGACACCACCACCACCAGCCTGAACCGTTGATACAAGGCAGGATGGATCCATGCTTTCATGTTGTAGACGCCAAATTCTGACCCTACCATCCGAATGTCGCAGCAGAAATCGAAGACTCATCAGACCAGGCAACGTTTTTCCAATCTTCTATTGTCCAATTTCGATGAGCTTGTGCAAATTGTAGCCTCAGTTTCCTGTTCTTAGCTGAAAGGAGTGGCACCCGGTGTGGTCTTCTGCTGCTGTAGCCCATCTGCCTCAAAGTTCGATCGTACTGTGCGTTCAGAGATGCTCTTCTGCCCACCTTGGTTGTAACGGGTGGTTATTTGAGTCACTGTTGCCCTTCTATCAGCTCGAACCAGTCTGGCCATTCTCCTCTGACCTCTGGCATCAACAAGGCATTTCCGCCCACAGAACTGCCGCTCACTGGATGTTTTCTTTTCGGACCATTCTCTGTAAACCCTAGAGATGGTTGTGCGTGAAAATCCCAGTATATTAGCAGTTTCTGAAATACTCAGACCAGCCCTTCTGGCACCAACAATCATCCCACGTTCAAAGTCACTCAAATCACCTTTCTTCCCCATACTGATGCTCGTGTTTGAACTGCAGGAGATTGTCTGGACCATGTCTACATGCCTAAATGCACTGAGTTGCCGCCATGTGATTGGCTGCTTAGAAATTAAGTGTTAACGAGCAGTTGGACAGGTGTACCTAATGAAGTGGCCGGTGAGTGTATATATATATATATATATATATATGAATGTGTGTGTATGTATATATATATATATATATATATATATATATATATATATATATATATATATATATATATATATACACAGACACACTACCGATCAAAAAGTTTAGGGTTGGTAAGATTTTTTATGTTTTTAAAAGAAGTCTCTTCTGCTCACCAAGGCTGCAATTTTTTTATAAAAAAAAAAAAACAAAAACACAGTAATATTGTGAAATATTATGACAATTTAAAATGACTTTTTTATGTTAATATATATTAAATTGTAATTTATTCCTCTGAAAAAAAGCAGAATTTTCAGCATCATTACTCCAGTCTTCATTGTCACATGATCCTTCACAAATCACTCTAATATGATGATTTTATGCTCCAAAAACATGTATGATTATTATCCATGTTGAAAACAGTTTTTTACATTTTTAATTCAGGATTCTTTGATGAATAGAAAGTTCAAAAGAACAGCTTTTATCTGAAATGGAAAGCTTTTGTTACATTAAACACTACCCTTTAAAAAGTTTGGGGTCAGTAAGAATTTGTATTTATTTTTGGGGGAAATAAATAAGAAATCAATACTTCTATTCATCAAGGATGAGTTACATTGATCAAAAGTTACAGTAAAGACTTTTATAATGTTAGAAAAGATTCTAATGAAATAAATGCTGTTCTTTTGAACTTTCTATTCATCAAAGAATCCTGAAATAAAAATGTAAAAAACTGTTTTCAACATGGATAATAATCATACATGTTTTTGGAGCATAAAATCATCATATTAGAGTGATTTGTGAAGGATCATGTGACACTGAAGACATGGAGTAATGATGCTGAAAATTCAGCTTTTTTCAGAGGAATAAATTACATTTTAATATACATTATAATATATTTTAATAACATTTTAAAAGTCATTTTAAATTGTCATAATATTTCACAATATTACTGTGTTTTTTGTGTATTTTTTATAAAAAAATAAAAATTGCAGCCTTGGTGAACAGAAGAACTTCTTTTTAAAAACATAAAAAATCTACCGAACCTAAACTTTTGACCAGTAGTGTATATATACACTCTAAAAATGCTGGGTTGTTTTAACCCAATTTTGGGTAAAATATGGACAAACCCAATTGATGGATTAAAAAATGCAATTAATAAATTTAACTCAACTTCAACTTTCAACTGTACATTTTTTAATAAGATTTTTGACTCAACATTTGGGTTTGTCTATATTTGACCCAAATTTGGGTTGAAATAACCCAGCATTTTGTAGAGTGTATATATATGTGTGTGTTTATATATACCTTTTTCTTGTAATGCCATATGCAGAACTGTCTCTGAAGACACAAAATCAAAATCTGTGTAGTCCAATATTACATTATATTATAATAGTAAACACTGCTTCATGTAATTTTATGAATAAATGAATGTTTCTCGTATGAGACATCATAAACACAGTTTGTTTGAGCATCTCGACTAGCTCAGCACCTCCTGTTAATTAAAGCGAAGGCTTACTCAATGACGGCTTCTGTGCTTTGAATAGACTGTCAGAAGGAAGGATGAAGCTTCATTTGGCTGGAAAGTTGAAGGAACGATGAGGTACGCCTGCTTTGAATCGGGAAAACTTCCATGATTTCCCGAGCATTGATGAAGGCTTTGTTTTTTCCAACAAGGCGGGCGTTTCTGAAGAATGAGGCAGGGAATCTTTCCCTTTGGTCCTTTAACTGGAGTAAAAGTTACAAAAAATATATATTTTGTCTCTGCAAAACCTAAAATACAGCCAAATGCATCAGGAAGAGGTTCAAATACGTACATGAGTTGGCACCTGCAAGAGAAAAAAAAAATTGTTCAGATACTCAATATTGCATTCAAATGACTATTTTTTCAAAATGCTTTTCACAAACCTCATAAATGTTAAAGCCAATATGGAAATTGGCTTGCCAGGTGCCGGTTTCTCTTGTGAGATTTTTGAATGAGAGGACACGAGGAGATTTGGAGAGTGTTCATCTCTAGGGTTTTCAACAGTCTCCTTAAGAGTCACACGATATGGGTATTTTTGAAAAACTCTCTATACATGCAAAAGAAGAAAAAGAGAGACTGGTAATTTATAGGCCAATTAAAGAAGCATTCATTCTCCTATAGGATCTCCCAGTCACGTGACCCAAGCCGCATGTCAGCCATTGTGACGGATTACATACGTCAGCTCTCAGTGGCGGATCTGTGAGGGGTGGGCCATACTGCTATTACTAATAACATAAATATTAGTAAAAATATTTTTATAATTCGACTAAATATTGCAATACTTTGCGCTACAGTATTGATATAACTGCGTGCGCAAAATATCTCGATAATGAACAGAATCGTTTTTTCCTCCACTATCATCTAGCACAGCGCCGTCAGCTAACTCTTCACATCATCCCACTTATTATTAGCATCACAAAAAGAAATAGCCAATACAAGAGGAAGATAAAGGAATTAGCACCAGAATACAACACTCGTCCCGCTCGCCACAGGAAACATGATGAATGGCGACTGTAAAACGCAAAAGCCCAATCCCGGACATTTTGGGCGATCTCGAAACACATTTTCGGGGCAGACTCGTCACGGAGACTCACTAGTAGCCTAGACTTGTTGTTTAACTACTGCGCTCTGTTAGCGGTAGGCGTGGCCTCCTAGGGCAGTAAAGCAAGTGCATTCTGGGAGTTGTTGTCTTTCATCCACAGACAAGGGCGTAACTTTGGTTTGAAAAGTGGGGGGACACACAGTGGGGGAAAATGTTTTCAGATTTGAATCCCATTTTCTGGAAGTATACATTTAGGGACTATGGTGATACAAAAAACAGGAAATAATTTGATTATAATGATAAATTCTGACAAAAAGAATAGTAGGCTATATGTATAAGAAAAATGTCTTTATTGTTTATAGGGGCCGATCGCCAAGACGTTAGAGAATATTTTTATTAAGTCAAAATGTTAGCCATTAATGTTTTGTGTGTAAATAAAAATGTAAATAATGTGAGCTTCAATTTCCACTGTAATGTAGAAACAAAGACAGTATATTTAAAGGGATAGTTCACCCCAAAATTAAAACTCTGTCAGTAATGACTCACCCTCATGTTGTTCCAACCCCGTTAGACTTTCATTCATCTTCAGAACACGAATTAAGATATTTTTGATTAAATCTGAGAGCTGGATCACTCCTGCATACTAGTCCATAGGCTTCTTGAGGAATAGAAACTTGCTCGAAAAGTTATTGAAGACATCGTTAAAATAATCCAAGTGACTACAGTGGCTCAATCTTAATTTTATCAAACGACAAGAATACTCTTTGTGTGCAAGAAATAAATAAAAAAATAACGACTTTATTTCAACTATTCATTTCCTTCTCTGTGGGCCGTGAGATTTCAGGTAGAGCCACTGTAGTCGCTTGGACTATTTTAATCTTAATTTGTGTCCCAAAGATGAACGAAAGTCTTACAGGGTTGAACAACATGAGGGCGAGTAATTACTGACAGAGTTTACATTTTTGGGTGAACTAACCCTTTAAAATAATTGTTTAATGGCTTCTGTTTATGAATGAAGGCCAGTATCACTGATATTATAGCTACTGATGTCTCAATAAAAATGATCCACAAATTTTAAACATTTATTAGGCTTCAAAAATATAACAACTTATAATTTAAGTTAACTTAAAACAAACCTTACATAACAGCTTCAAGCATCATTTAGTCAAGAGCAGTTAGTTATATTTTCTGTTCCCTTTGTTCTTTGGTTAACTTTACCTATAGAGAGAGAATTAATGGATGCGGTCACTTGTTATGCTGACAGGATCTCATGCATCTCATTTTCTCACTATTCTTTACTTTCGTTTAAAGATTTTATTTAACTCATTCAAGACTGTTCTTGTGGGGATACTCGACAAAACAGACATTTTGCCATACATGTGTGTGTTTTGTTTGTTCAAGTGGCAAAATAGAACTCGATACTGGCGCGCTGTCTATGCGATACTGGCGCGCGTCGTGTGTGTGTATCAGGACAGGAGGACATGGCAGCGCGCTGCGTTCTTTTAGTCTTCTCTCGCATAAATGGTTTAAAAGCATTTGCATAAATAAGAGCAGGATCATATGACGTTAGCTTAGAGTCACCTGTTGTTTGTGGTGCTTCATCGCTGACTGTGCCGCATTCGCAAACCGCCGATGAGCAGAACCGAGCCTGTGTGGATGCGCGCGACCACGTCCAGGAACGTCGCGTGCACACTCTAAAAATAGCTCACTGAAAGTTTTAATGAGCAGGTATCGCGGTTGCGGCACAATCGGCGATGAAACGACAGAAACAACAGGTGACTTAATTTTAGTTAAAAATGATAAAATTGATTTGAAAGTGGGGGGACACAAACAGGATTTTGAAAAGTGGGGGGACATGTCCCCCCTGTCCCATAGGAAATTACGCCCATGTCCACAGAAGCCAAAAATACATTTTCTGGCTTTTCTCAGTTTAGAAAACTCCAAATTCAAAAATAATTTCACATTTCTTCTACATAAATGACCCATTTTAAATACATTCATCTTTCCAATCTTATTATGCTATGTGGGCTCATTTTGTAAATATAAGCAACTAATTTAACGGGCAAACTGGGTTCTGGTGTGATGAGACGTACTGTTCGTGCTCAGCTAGATTCGCCTCGAAGTCCTTCATCTTTGGATGCGCGCTGTTACAAACAGAAAATACACCACTAAGCGAAATGGGGCCGCCCACACCACAATGACGTCCTTTTTTCTGCTGCGTGACATTACCCGTAGCAGATCTAAACAGGTGGAGCTGGGAAAGGTGGAGGGTTTCTCAAAGCACTGCAACTGCTATAGCAAATGCTGAACAGAGTATTTGAAGGTTGAGCTCATTGGCTACTGATACTGCATGAACCAATCAGCTGTGCCCTGCCTATAGAGACTGATATTATTGCAAGCAGATTATGCTTAACCAGATAGTAGCAGTCATAGCCATAATAAAAAATAGTTGTAGTAAGAATAATATAACATGAGTTAGTTTACCTAGGTCCTTTGGACAGCCGCCAGCTGTTGTTCCAGTCACCCACTGGCCTTTGTGCACTTCAGTTTTCCAGGATGAAGAATGAGATCCAGCAAGAACGTTCACGTCCGAACAACAAATGTCCACATCTGAATAATTCCTGCAGAAATCCTCCATTGACATCCTGCAGACACAGAAAACTGGCTGTAACATGAAAATAAAACCGTGGTATACTAAATAAAACACCTTAAATTCAAGAGACACAAGCATTGATCTTAAATAACTTAGTTCTGCTCACCAGAATTCTCCATTGTCAAGCACAACCTTGTGTTTTTGGTCCTGTGGGACGTACAGAGTCCCACAAAGGCGATCTAAAGAGGCAAAGATATCAGATGCCTAATGTAGATGTAGAGGAATTATGTATAGAAATGTCAAGGATTCAGACCTGTCGCTCCAGTCTCTGTTCCACTCTCCCTGACCCCAAGGGTTAAAGATCCTCACCAGCTTCACTGGACGACCTCGACATTCAACCTGTGAGAGAACATCACAGCAAAAACACACGACTTTACTGATACTAAACACTTCGAAATTTGTCGTCTAATGAATCTGAAATTTCTCTTTGGATATAAATTCTAAATGCATAATTAATGTGCACTTGTAAACCACAGTCTTATATAAGAAGTTCTCACCTCTGCCACTCCTGTGACTGTGTACGCATGCATTTCCACAAGGCCATTGGGTAACACATTATTTTGCAGCAGACCTGCTTGCTAAAAGGAACAAAGTGATTTTAAGACTTAATGTGATCATGACTGTAGCAGGTAGGTGCACGTGCAGGGATGGGCAGTATTTCAGATACATGTATTTAAAATACGTATTTGAAATACAAAATACTATTTTGTATTTTAAAGCCTTTGGAAAAAATCAAATGTAATTTGTATTTAAATACATTTAAGATGAGTATTTTTGTATTTTCAAAATACTCAAAATACTTTGAGCCAGTCAACCTCTTTATCAGGGTACTGTTTTCATGCATCAAGGATTTGGACATCTTGAACCAGTATCTACTTATTAGACAGCTGTTTGTGAGGTTCAACACTATCATTCCCTCTTCAGCTCCTACAGAGCGCTTGTTTTCCTTTGCAGGTTTAATCAATAGGCCACACAGATGACGCCTTAAACCCAAACTTTTTGAAAAGCTGGAGGTGCTAAAGGGTATTGAATAGATGGATGTCTGAAACACATAGGTACACCACCTGGAGGAGTACACCATCAGTTATTTAAAATATAATTGACTTTTTGTTATTGAGTTCTTGCTACTGAGTGCGAGGTAATGATGGTGATAAAACATAATAAAAGATGTTTGAAATTATTATTATTTTTATTTTTTTTGTATTTCCTACAGGGCTGGGGAAGGAAAGAGGTATATAAAATGAAAACGAAAGTTTCTAGTTGCACACATCTAAATAATTGTTGGCATTCAGAATAGGCCCAGATAGATTTCAGCCTAATAGGGATGCCTGCACTGAATTGCCAATTTCACATGTATTTTCTGTGATTTTCAAACTACAAAATACTGTATTTGTATTTAAATACATTTTTCCACACAGTATTTTGTATTTGTATTTAAACACATTTCCATGTATTTATGCCCATCCCTGGTCACGTGATGATAATAATAATAATGCATTGGATTTTTTAAATTGCTTTATAATAATTCAAGGGATACTTCACCTCTGGAAAAATGAATGTGTATCAAAGCTCAAATGCTCACCTTGCTCTGTTCTGTGATGCACGTTCTTGACTCTAACGTTTCGAACTCGTTCATCAAAATGAACAAATCTTTTTCTGAGTCATTTGGTTCGTTCAACGAACAAAACAAACGAATTGACTCGGAAAAAGATTTGTTTATTTTGATGAACGAGTTCGAACAGGAGAGTCACGAACGTGCATCACAGAACAGAGCAAGGCGAGCATTTGAGCTTATAAAACTTTAACTTTGTTATTTATTTATTAAATGAGTGATCGTTTCGCTTGATAAGACCCTTATTCATCGTCTGGAATCATTTAAAGCCCTTTCAACAGTTTGCAGTTTTCACTGAAAGTGTCTTTTAGACCTTGAACCATTTGGACCCCATTGAAGTCCATTATATGGAGAAAAATCCTGGAATGTTTTTATCAAAAACCTTAATTTCTTTTCGACTGAAGAAAGAAAGACATGGACATCTTGGATGACATGGGGGTGAGTAAATTATCAGCAAAAGTGAACTACTCCTTTAATATTTGAGACGCAGTCTTTACCCCTCCAGGAGTGCCACATCCCATCAGGGATTCTGATTGGCTGGCTCGTCTCATGGCGTCCACAGCTTGTCTGATGCTTCGCTCAGTTTAATGGTCACGTGTGGTCCACCGGTGAAGTCCATGAGAGCTTCTGATATGTTCCCTGCGTCCATATCCGCATAAGAGCCGCACACTCTGGGAAAGGTAGAAGTTTTTTTCCATTCATTATTTCTGTGCAGTTCAAAGAAAATAAAAGTACTGATCCATGAACCAAACTAACCAGCTCTGCTGGACATATTACACTATTCGAAGCAGAAAGGATATGAAATCAAAGGTAAAAGATTGTTTATTTAGATTATTTATAAGTGAATGAACTGCTCAACCCATGAAGCAATAAACTGTCTGTTATTAAACTGAAACATACTTAGCATAAGCTTTCTCCAACAAAGCCGGCCAGAATTCATTTGGTGTTTTAGACTGAACAAAGACAAGTTGGCCGTCAATAGTTGGTAATTTGTCATCGATTACCACATCCACCCATGATCAACGAATCTTCCAGAACTGAAGATAAAAGGTGAGAGATCTGCTATTATCTGAAAACATATAGAAGTTTTAACTCTTAAAGGAATTGTTCAGCCAAAATGGTTTAAACATTCACCTTAAAACTGAAATATTCCTGCATAATCCACAGAAAAGTTTTGTTCATCCTGGATAACCTGCTTCATAATTCGTTTTTGAGATGTAAAGAGCTTCAACTCGATGCCAGAAACCAGCAGTTACCTTCAGACACACACACACACACACACACACACACACACACACACACACACACACACACACACACACACACACACACACACACACACACACACACACACACACACACACACACACACACACACACACACACACACACACACACACACACACACACACACACACACACACACACACACACACACACGCACACAGATTGTAAAAACACTAAAGCGCCATAAAGTGGAAAACAGCTTCATATTCTAAACTGTTTGTTTTCATTTGCTTTTTTATCTCTCTACTCCAAGTTACTTTTACATTTGACCTAATGAATTATTTAGTTTAAAGCTAAACTTCTATATTCTCTTCAAAATGTGTTTATTGACATTTTTCTGTTTATATTCACATGCATTCATCTATTGTAATAATATCTAATACTGTACACACCTGTTTGATCTATTGCACCGCCACGTTATCTATTAAGTAACTGGGACCGGCGACCTTTGACATGTTCACCATCTCTAAATGATAGAACGTTTCTGTTTTGCTTTAGCTCGTTGCGTTTATGTGTTAATGATTCATTTTTCGAATATTACATTTCAGGCTTCAAGGGTGTAATATTAAATGGCACACACTGTAAAACCCAACAAGTTAAACTTGACTCTGTTTCATTTGAGGAAACCGATCGCCTCAGATTCATTTACGTTTATAAAAGTACTTATTTTAATCGAGTTCACTAAAACAATAATATTTCTTAAAACACAATTCTACTTTACACTGCATTTAATAATATAACTAAGACTGAGTAAAAACAGTGTATAACTCTCAGCAAATATACACTTTGTGTACAGCACAGAAGACCTACCCAATCTGCCCTGAAGGAAGTCAAACCGTGAAGTTCCTTGAACAATGTAAACCGGGTTCGGCACCAGTTCCTGAAGGACACAGATGATTTTATTTCACACACTATAAGCAGATCACTATGGAAGCTTGGTTCCGCCATAGAATGAAAAATATTAAAGGTAATTGCGATTTTTTATCTCACAATTCTGACTTTTTTTCTCAAAAATGTCAAAATAGAGAAAATTTTTCTCAAAAAAGAGATAATAATGTCAGAATTGCGAGATGGAAATTCAGAATTGCGTGATATAAAGTCAAAACTGCAAGAATATAAAGTCAGAATTACGTGATATAAAGTCGCAATTGCAAAATATAAAGTCAGAATTGCGAGTTATAAAGTCAGAATTGCGAAAGATATGAAGTCAGATTGTGAGATATAAAGTCAAAATTGCAAAATATAAAGTCAGAATTGCGAGTTATAAAGTCAGAATTGCGAGATAAAAAGTCAGAATTGCGTGAAATAAAGTCAGAATTGCGAATATGAAGTCAGAATTGCTAGATATAAAGTCAGAATTGCGAGTTATAAAGTCAGAATTGCGTGAAATAAAGTCAGAATTGCGAGATATGAAGTCAGAATTGCTCAGATAAAAAGTCAGAATTGCGTGAAATAAAAGTAGCAAAATTGCGAAATATAAAGTCGCAATTGCAAATATAAAGTCAGAATTACGAGTTATAAAGTCAGAATTGCGAGTTATAAAGTCAGAATTGCGAGTTATAAAGTTGAAAATTGCGTGAAATAAAGACAGAATTGCGAAACATGAAGTCAGATTGTGAAATATAAAGTCGAAAATTGCGAGATATAAAGTCAGAATTGCGTGAATATAAAGTCAGAATTGCGTAATATAAAGTCGCAATTGCAAAAAATAAAGTTAGAATTGCGTGAAATAAAGTCAGAATTACGAGATATAAAGTCAGAATTTACGAGAATATAAAGTCAGAATTGCGAAATATGAAGTCAGATTATGAAATATAAAGTGCAAAATTACGAGATATAAAAGTGAGAATTGCGAGATATGAAAGATCAGAATTGCGAGATATGAAGTCAGATTGTGAGATATAAAGTCAAAATTGACGAGATATAAAGTCAGAAATTGCGAGATATAAAGTCAGAATTGCTAGATATAAAGTCAGAATTGCGAGATATAAAGTAGAAATTGCTAGATATAAAGTCACAATTGCGTGATATAAAGTCGGAATTGCAAAATATAAAGTCAGAATTGCGAGTTATAAAGTCAGAATTGCGACATATAAAGTCAGAATTGCGTGAAATAAAGTCAGAATTACAAGATGTAAAGTCAGAATTACGAAGATATAAAGTCAGAATTCCGAGATATAAAGTCAGAATTACGAGATATAAAGTCAAAATTACGAGATATAAAGTCAGAATTGCGATGAAATAAAATCAGAATTGCGAGATATGAAGTCAGATTGTGAGATATAAAGTCAGAATTGCGAAGATATAAAGTCAGAAATTACGAGATATAAAGTCAGAATTGCGTGAAATAAAATCAGAAATTGCAAGATATAAAGTCAGAATTTCAGATATAAAGTCAGAATTACGAGATATAAAGTCAGAATTGTAAGATATGAAGTCAGATATGTGAATATAAAGTCGAAAATTGCGAGATATAAAGTCAGAAATTGAGAATATAAAGTCAGACTGCGAATTTAAAGTCAGAATTGCTAAATATAAAGTCGCAATTCGAGATATAAAGTCAAGAATTGTGAGATATAAACTATTCTGAGGGAAAAAAGTTCGTATTTTTTTCCCCTTGGAAATTGGCCTGATAAAGTCGCGAGTTTATACCTCGCAATTTGTGAAAAAAAAGTCAGAATTGTGAAATAAAAAGTCACAATAATTTATTTAATTTTTTTATTCAGTGGCGGAAACAAGCTTTCATAGATCACAACATGCATGCTTTAAAGTAAGTATAAACTAGTGAATACAAGTATATTTTGTTTATTCTATGACTTTTTCAGAAGAACTTAATGAGGTTCGGTCTGCTGTTGTTTCTAGAATCACAAAGGTACAAATTACTATCAAGAAACAACAGCAGACCGACCTAATTAAGTTCTTCTGAAAATTTATATTCCTGAAAATATGAAATATATTCCTGGTGATTTTAAAGGAGTAGTTCACTTTTGAAAAAAACTTTTTCTGATAATTTACTCACCCCATGTCATCCAAGATGTCCATGTCTTTCTTTCTTCAGTTGAAAAAGAAATTAAGGTTTTTGATGAAAACATTCCAGGATTTTCTCCATATAATGGACTTCAATGGGGTCCAAACGGTTCAAGGTCCAAATGAGAGTTTCAGTGCAGCTTCAAAGGGCTTTAAACGACACCAGACAATGAATAAGGGTCTTATCAAGCCAAACGATTCGGCCACTTAAAAAATAAATAACAAAGTTTACGTTTTATAAGCTCAAATGCTCGCCTTGCTCTGTTCTGTGATATGCGTTCGTGACTCTCCTGTTCAAACTCGTTCATCAAAATGAACGAATCTTGTTTAGAATCATTTGATTCATTCAACGTTGGGTTTTTTTTTTAAATGAGCGAATCGTTTGGCTAGATAAGACTCTTATTCATCGTCTGGAATCGTTTAAAGCCTTTTGAAGCTGCACTGAAACTCTCATTTGGACCTTGAACCGTTTGGACCCCATTAAAGTCCATTATATGGAGAAAAATCCTGGAATGTTTTCATCAAAAACCTCAATTTCTTTTCAGCTGAAGAAAGAAAGACATCGATATCTTGGATGACATGGGGGTGAGTAAATTATCAGCAAAAGTTTTTTCTAAAGTGAACTACTCCTTCAAAGTCACCATGAATATGCATTACGAGAGCCCTTGCATTTACTGTATGTAAGACTATCATGATCATGTGTTTGCAGATGCTCACGTACATGTGGTCTTTTCCACACTACATTCCAAAGCTCTTCACGCTTCAGAGGACCAAAACCGATGGACTTCATCTCTGGGGGGAACAGGTTGTCTCTAAACCTCAGTCTTTCCTTCAGGCAGAAGTGCTTGAGCTGCTGGAAGTCCTGATCCAGGAACCTTTCCGGATTGCCTGGAGATCCCCGTCCATCTTTCAGATTACGCTCCAACAAAATGTTTAAACACACACCAGGCGCTGGCATTGTGGATCAGATCTGCTGAAGAAAGCTAGACTGTTTTCACTCTGCATTATGGTGAACAAAAGCTTCAGTAGCTTTTATAGTTGTTTACTTTGGTTTTACCCTTCAGTCGCTTAGATTTAGATTAGATCAGAGCTTTTATGCAGTGAAATAACATGAAGGAAACGCATTGAATTGGTAACGTTTTAAAATACGGCTCAGTTTAACATGAACAATACTACAGCATTTGTTAATCTAGGTTACAGTAATATTAAATTCAATATATACACTCTAAAAAATGCTGGGTTGTTCCAACACCAAATTTGGGTAAAATATGGACAAACCCAAATGTTAGTTTAAAAATGTAATTAAAAAATGTACCATTGACAGTGAAAGTTGAAGTTGGGTTAACATTTTAAATGGCATTTTTAACCCAACATTTGGGTTTGTACATACAGTATTTGACCCAAATTTGGGTTGAACAACCCAGCATTTTTAGAGTGTACCAATACACTATTTAAAAAAAAAAAAAATCAAAGGTTGTATTTATTAACATTAAAATTCACTGTAAACAGGAACAAACAATAAACACATTCTAAAAAATGCTGGATTGTTTCAACCCAAAATTTGGGTCAAATATGGACAAAAATGTAGAGTTGAAAGTGAAAGTTAAAGTTGGGTTAAAATTTTTAATTACATTTTTAACCCAACATTTGGGTTTGTCCATATTTGACCCAAATGTGGGTTGAACAACCCAGCTTTTTTAGAGTGCAGTTGTATTTTTTAGTAACATGAACAAAGATTAACAAGTACTGTAATAATACATACAAATGTTAGGCTTATTGTTAGTTCGTGTTAGTTCATACATAAAGACAAATTGTTGTTACCAATGAATCTTTAACTTTATGCTTATTTTCTCATTTAATTTGTGTTCTTCTGATTCTTGAAAATGCATCTTGCATGATGTCTGTATGAGCATGAGCTGAAGTTAAACAACATTTGCATGTCAGTTTCTTCTCATGCAAGATATTCATGTGAAAAACTGAAAATGATAACAGATTAAGACATACCTTTTCTGTCTCACTGTGGCTGGAAGATTATTCCGTCCTTCCCTAAGCGAAGATATTTGAGAAACCGAGGAGAAGCCTTTAAAGTGTGACTCCGCCTTCTTCTCCAGGTGTGATGCAACTTTATGGCTCTCAGGTCAATATTTAAATATTGTGCAAATGTCATGTACGTAATGCAGCCGAAGTCTTTACAGTGTAGGATTCACTCCGAAACTAAAACTTATTTTGATGTTAGATTGCAGTTTACTGTAGCCTAATTAAGTGTCCAAACATGCGTTATGAAGCCTGAGTATATAATTATTGATTGATTTAATGATGTAATTTTTTTTACATCATTAATTGATTTAAATGTAAAAACCATGAGCATAAGGTTTGCAAACAATGTAAGGCTTATTCATCAAAATCAAAGGTGCTATAAACCAAACTATAGACTGAGATCCTGATGAGAGGTGCAAACAGACCAATCACCCCATCCTCCAATCCCTGATCTCTCAGGATCCAGCTACGAGCTCTCCCTCCACACACACCACTGCATGTATCCTTACCTTTTTCCTGCAAACTTCCACACGTTCCCTCTGTTCTGTGTCATCGTATCTCCTGAAACCCCCAGGATTAAGCTCTGTTGTGTGGAATGCTCTCCCCCTGACCTTGAAAAACATTAGAAATAACACATTTCAGGGAAAAAAAAAGGTCCATGAACAATTAATCAATTCAAGTTTTTGTTGTAATGCTTTAAGAACATTATTGAAGACATTATATTAATGTTATAAGAAGGATATTGGGCACATCTGTCAATGATTTCAGACCTATATGTCTCTTTTTACTATTTTGCTCATCAATGTATAACTATTTGCAAATTAATCCTCCTCATTTTACGAGATTCGAAACACAGCCTGGCGAACTGAAAACAGTTCTTTAATTAAAAGAGTCAGAGAGCATTCAGATTCAAACATGCAGATCATCAATTACAAAGTTTTACTTGTGTTAATGATGTACAGAACAGATGACAGTAATACACCTGTCTGGAAGATCCCTGTCCATCTTTAAGAGATTACGCTCCGACAAAATGTCTAAAACATTCTTTATTAGATTACATTGAACTTGCAACTTTAAACAACTTTATGATGTCATATGCATGAATATTCCATGCAAAACTGAAATGATAACATGATAAAATCCTTCTTTCTCTTATTACAGTTGGCAGATTATTCAGTATTTTTTTCCAATGCAAAGAGTGGTTAGTCTATAACATCTGACTGGCCCACTCGTCCAGGTGTGGAGATAACACAATACAGCTGAAAAAACACTTCACATGATGCATCATATCTCTATACCTCATAAAAGGATCTCAGATACAGTGAAATATGGCAGAAAAGGAAGGAGTTAACTCATAAACACAGGCAAAGGAGAGAGTTTCAAAGAATCTGAAACTGAAAGGGAAAAGGCAGAGAATTACAGTTATCATAAAAAATTAGAAATTAAAATGATAAAAAGTAGCAGTTTGCCTTTAATTGCACCTTGAAACCTTTAGATCTACATGATTATTGTAATCACAATAAAACAACCAATAAGAAATATTTCTTTGTCTGAATACCAACAGATGAAATACTATATATACTAATATATAACTATAATAGTTTCATAATAATTTTATAAATAATAAATATTAACTGAATTAAAAAGCTAAATTATTTTATTTCAGCATTTCTCATTTTCGTTTGATTTAACTTGATGTCCTGAAAATAACTACAACGAAAACTTTAATAAAAGTAAATAAAAACACTAGACATATTTCAAAAAATAATAAATAGTTAATAAATAGTTTTTAAACAAACAAACAGAAAAATTACTTTAAACAAACTAAAATGGAAACTTTTTCAAAAACTAGTACAGTGTCTAATGATACTGAAATAAAAGTTTCAAAAATGAAATTGACTGGTTTAATAGCAAATGGCCAGAAGGTGGCGCTGTGCGCAAAGTTATAAAAGACGAAAGTCAAAAATGCTTGGATCTGAGAACATAATAATACGCAGTATGGATAATAATATCTGTTTGAATTGAATCATCACTTTTTTCCCTTTACCCTCTGAGAGTATAAAACACAGCAATTATTTATGGTGATTAGAAACAGCAAAGGGTGAACACAAATACACTGCGAACATGAGCCTAAAAATTGACATTTGTATTTCATACATATATATATATATATATATATATATATATATATATATATATATATATATATATATTACTATATGCTAGGATGCATGAAAATATAGAAAAACAATTACTGCTGTTCTCTATTTCATCAACTTTACTTTTATCCAAATTAATCAACATATGAAATATGTCAGCTAATTAGTTTGACATACTTTTTTCCTAAACGAAATTCATCAGTTTGTCTATCTGACAAACACTCATGGACAATGTGAGCTCCTTTCCCATCATCTTTGACCAGTTTGTTCCATTTATTATTCAATATTTCAAGTATTTTCTTGAGTTTCTATATGGCACTTGTAATCCAGATCAGAACGGGCTCACTGGTCGGTGTGAATTATTCAAAACTATGTTCCCGTCTCGTATTTTTCTTTATTCTTTAGAGAGGAGAGTTGAACTCAATGTCTGCTCGTTCTCAGCTCTCGCAGAGCCTCAACAGTGTTACTGAACACAGACTCATTATTATATAACAATTATTACATTTTATCAGCAAGCCCTGTTTACACTCTAAAAAATGCTGGGTTGTTTTAACCCACATTTGGGTCAAATGTGGACAAACCTAAATGTTGGGTTAAAAATGCAATTAAAAATGTACAGTTGAAAGTGAGGTTAAACTTTGAAATTACATTTTTAACCCAACATTTGGGTTTGTCCATTTTTATCCCAAATTTGGGTTAAAACAACCCAGCATTGTTTAGAATATTGTCTCACCTTTACAAAAAAGTTTATTTCAGGTGTGCTATTACTTCTTTTCAGAGAGGCTTTGGGGGGTCATGAGGCCGAGGGTGGTGTCTTTCGAAGGTCGAGATATTTGCGTTTTTCCCTTCTGGAGGGCTTTGGGGGCCTGTATCTCGGGCCCCTGGGGGGCTGCGAGGGCGGGGGTGGCCTCTTCGAAAGGTCTCGAGTCCGTTTTCCACTCGATAAAAATCCAAACGTTCCAAGCGTCCAAACGTTGAGTTTTCGCCGAGATATTTGCGTTTTTCCCTTCCGGAGGGCTTTGGGCCTGTATCTCAGTCCCCGGTGGGCTGACGAGGGCCTGGGGTGGCCTCTTTCGAAAGGTTAAAAATCTGGCGTCGAAACGTCTGATTTCTCGCCGAGATATTTGTGATTTTCTCTCCGAGCCCGTGGCGCCATTTCAGAGCGCGGCCGACGGTTTTCGGCTAATATCTCCGCGAGTACTCTGCCAAAAATGATGAAACACATGTGGTTTTGTTCAGTTCGGTGAGTCGGTTCAAATGAGCCCGGTCTCCGGATGGATACGTTGAGTTTTCGCCGAGATATTTGCGTTTTTCCCTTCCGGAGGGGCTTTGGGGGCCTGTATCTCAGGGCCCCCGGGGAGCTGCGAGGCCGGGGTGACCTCTTCGAAAGGACTCGGTCCGTTTCTCCACTCAATAAAAATCTGGCGTCGAAACGTTGATTTTTCGCCGAGATATTTGCGATTTTCTCCCGAGCCCGTGGCGCCATTTCAGAGCGCGGCCGACGTTTCGGCTAATATCTCCGCGAGTACTCCGCCAAAAATGACGAATAACATATGGTTTTGTTCAGTTCGGGCAAATCGATTCAAGAACCCGGTCTACGATGGGATGCGTTGAGATGTTCGCCGAGATATTTGCGATTTTCTCCCGAGCCCGTGGCGCCATTTGGAAGCCGGCCACGGTTCTTCGGCTAATATCTCCGCGAGTACTCTGCCAAAAATGATGAAAGGCATATGGTTTTGTTCAGTTCGGCGAGTCGGTTCAGAAGAGCCCGGTCTCCAATGGATACGTTGAGTTTTCGCCGAGATATTTGCGTTTTTCCCTTCCGGAGGGGCTTTGGGGCCTGTATCCAGGCCCCCGGGGCTGCGAGGCCGGGGGTGGCCTCTTTCGAAAGATCTCTGTCCGTTCTCCACTCGATAAAAAATTGGCATCGAAACGTTGATTTTTCGCCGAGATATTTGCGATTTTCTCCCGAGCCCAGTGGCGCCATTTCAGAGCCGCAGCTGACGGTTTTCGGCTAATATCTTCCGCGCAGTACTCTCGCCAAAAATGACAAATAACATATGGTTTTGTTCAGTTCGGCAAATCGGTTCAAAGAAGCCCGGTCTACGATGGATACGTTGAGTTTTCGCCGAGATATTTGCGTTTTTCCCTTCCGAGGGGCTTCGGGCCTGTATCAGGGCCCCGGGGGCTACAAGGCCGGGGTGGCCTCTTTGAAAGGTCTCGGTCTGTTCTCCACTCGATAAAAATGTGGCGTCGAAAACGTTGATTTTTCGCCGAGATATTTGCGATTTTCTCCTAGCCCGTGCGCCATTTCAGAGCGCAGCTGGCGGTTTCGGCTAATATCTCCGCGAGTCGCTCCGTCAAAAATGATGAAACCCATATGCTTTTGTTCAGTGATTACACTGACACAAACACTGAAATAACACAATAACACATAAACAAACCTATGATGACTTTGTGAAACAGCATGAGCCTCTTCCAGCTGGCCAGTTATATGGCAAATTTCATTATGTTCATACAGATCTGTATTATTCTATCGTTTTAGATAGTGGTATAGCCTACATTTCTTATAGATAATCACGCTGATCATTTGGTTTGCCTTCCCGAATATGGTAGCTTTATGCAATTACAGTTGGTCTATATTATAAGCTTTTTTTGTTTTAACGCCGACAGTAATGTTGCCAGATATTGCTACACAAAAACAGAGCAAAACAAAATAATTATAATATTAATAATCCGAAATTAGTTCAATGCTTGTGTTTTGGAAATAAGATGAATATATCACTAACCCTAACATGCAACTTCCCAGTGAAAATCAGAAAAACAGGTCTAGGAGATTACTGCACTTTTCCATTAGGTGGATGTGGCAACACGCAGGCTGCACTCGCGCCCTCATTCAAAACGCTCTCTAAGCCCCGTTCACTGAGCTAACTTCTCGCAGCAACATGAACTGCGAACACAGTCATATGAGGTGGTTTAAACACGGCTAATTAATCATTCAGAGAGCATGAAATTTTATTTTTGAATGTAAAAAATCATCCTCATAGCTGGCTACGGCCCTGCCCAACACCCAATTTTTTCCAAAGCAACTGCGCATTTTTAAAGTGTAAAGTCTAAGAATATTTGCATACTTGTACACAATCTAAAAAAGTATAATTAATTATTCTAAATATACATGGTATACTCAGTATTTTACAACTACAAAACAGCTTACAGAGAGTATACTTCAAAGTGTGCTTTCATTAACTAAAAAGTATTGGACTATCAGTTTATATATAAGTTCACTTAAGTTCCCTTGTTGTATAGTTGCTTGCTGCATACTCAAAGTTTACTAATGTTAATACTTAGTATACTTTTATATACTAAAGTGTGCCAATTTAGTCCCAAGAAGTATACTTACAAGCATACTATTAATGGATAGATATTAATATACCTACTACATAATATATAGGCTACTTGAACTTTTCTTAAGTATACTTAATCAATTAACTTTTTGATCCCAGTCCAAAACAGGGAAAAAAATACACTTTATTTTCAATAGTCAACTTTACAACTACAACTAACTATTGTTAGAGTATTAGTAAAGTAGGGTTTGAGTTAGCAGCATAAGTTATGGAGTTGCAAAGTTACTTGTCTGTTGGGAAGCATGCAAAATAAAGTGTTACAAACCTCACCGAAGCTCCTCTTTTGTATATTATTATTATTAGTGTCTTATAATAAACTGACTCACTGGTAAGCGATTTTCTCTAGAATATTACATTAGAAAACCAGTTTCGACGGCTCGTGTGTTTCAGCGATATGCCAGACGATGCCGTTCACTATGAAGAGCTAATGTGGTTATCAATACATTTATAGCACTTGTTTTTAATTAAATCTTATGAGATTGCAGTTAACTACAAACACAAGGCATTGTTGCATGGAACAGTGTTATATAATATGACATATTGACACATGACATACTGTGTGCAAGAAGCCAAATACATTAATTGCGATTCCAAAATGCACTTCAGCACACTTGTAATGGTTAACATTTCTTGATTAATATTGACTTTGGGGTGTCTCATCTGAAGTGTAAAATTTTAATATTTTAGGTGTTTTATTATAATCTTTAAATTAAAAATAAATAAATAGTGAAGCTGATTTTAAAAAAGTATTACCATCTGAAAATCACTTGTCATCAAAACAAAAGGTGGAAGCTTCCATGTAGGACATGTTGTCACACAGAACAACAGGAAATGACATCACAGATTGCATGTCAAGGTCTGTAGATTATCTGAAAATTTGAACCATTTTATGACAAGTTGTCAAATGTCAAGTTAGTTCTGATGCGAGCATTTGAAGGATAATTTGGTCATTGAATGCATTGACATGAATACCAAACACTTGACCTTTTTTATTTTCAAAGATGCATCTTTCATGAAATATTTTGTCATAAAACGATTGTGTGGTTTTCTAATGTGAAAATGAATAAAACTGTAATCATATCAAATGTGCTTCAAGCAAGTCTCAATAAATCCAATTAAACAGGTTCTCGTGTGTTTGTTTCCAATGCATCACCATCATAATTGGGAGATAATCATAATTTGATAGATTTGCTCTTGATTATTTGATGCTAATATTCTAGCGTGGGTTCAGGAGTGTTACTGTACATCTGAACACAAAGCAAGCCATTTATTAGTGAGACGCCTGACTCTCCTTCACCAGGATATACGGTGACATTTCCGCTGAGTTGCGCTGTAATTATCCCGTATGTCATCAGGCATCCAGCGAGGTGCTCTTCATGACTTTATTATTAATAAAACTTCACGTGTGTGAGAGCGCTCATGTGAACTAACACACTGAAGATCCCTATGGAGGTTCACATCATGTGTGGAGACACCTGTCACCGGTACACTTAGAGACTTTGTGGGGTTTGTACACAAGGGTTAATTTAGTGGAAAATTAACACACACTTCGGGTTTCCATGTTTAATGGGGACTCTCATTAACATAATGACTATTATTCTGTACAAACTGTATATTCTCTTCCCCTACCCCTAAACCCATCACACACACACACACACACACACACACTAACTATAACCCTAAACCCGTCACACACACACAATTGGTTGATTAGATAATTAAACAGGTGCTCCTAATAATCCTTCACATGAGTGTATATATAAACTACGGTGGCGTATTGCATTCACTTGAAGAAAAAAAAATCTAGTCTGTTATTCTGAATTAACGAGTAAATTTTTCATGAGAAATTTTTTTGCTCTGTTTTTCTGAATTAATGAGTTAATTTTTCATGAGAAAATTTTTTTTTGCTCTGTTTTTCTGAATTAACGAGTTAATTTTTCATGAGAAATTTTTTCTTGCTCTGTTTTTCTGAATTAACGAGTTAATTTTTCATGAGAAATTTTTTTTTTGCTCTGTTTTTCTGAATTAATGAGTTAATTTTTCATGGAATTTTTTTTGCTGTTTTTCTGAATGAAAATTTTTTCTCATGAAAAATTAAGTCGTTAATTCAGAAAAACAGAGCAAAAAAAAATTTCCATGAAAAATTAACTCATTAATTCAGAAAAACAGAGCAAAAAATTTTTCTCATGAAAAATTAACTTAATTCAGAAAAACAGAGTAGATTTTTTCTTCAAGTGAATGCATACGCCATCGCAAACCGCACGCAAGATGACATTAGTCTTGTAAATACATATTACATAACAAAAACATCTGTCATAATTTGCAGCATGAACAGCCAATAAGAGATAATATTTCATGATTTTATTAATTTATTTCCAAAAGGAGTCTCATCGGCGTTATCCTGCATGTCTCTAATGGTTTGACTGGTCAATGCTGTAACCACTCTTCTCTATTTAAAACTAGCTTTAAAAGCAGCACATCCTTATGTAACTGTTAAGATTGATATTGCACTCCAGGTATCCAGTGAAAGCTGTGGATATATATCTGAGTCAGAATTGTGAGATAAAGTCAGAATTGCGAGATATAAAGTCAGAATTTCGGACTCTATATCTTGCAATTCTGACTTAATATCTTGCAATAGCGACTTTATATCTCGCAATTTTGACTTTATTTTAAGAGAAATAAATTCAGAGAAATAAAGTCAGAATTGCGAGAAGTAAACTCGCAATTGTGAGAAAAAAGTCAGAATTTCCGAGATATAAAGTCAGAATTAATTTTTCTTAGTCTGAAAAAAATTCAGTTAGTTTTGATAATTTAGTTGTGTTTTTTTCTTTTATTTTTAATTATTATTATAACATTTCTGTTAAAATGTATATAGTGTAAAGTTTATTTCAAGAAAACGAAAAGTTTTTAGTTTTAGTTACACTGGCATTTAAAAGTTTGGAATAATTAATTTTTTCAATGTTTTTGAAAGAAGTCCCTTCTGCTCACTTAAACAGCTGTTTTCTATATGAATATATTAATTTATTCCTGTGATCAAAGCATCATTAGTCCTGTCACATGATCCTTCACAAATCATTTCAAAAAAAAAATTTTAAATCGTAATTATTCCAAACTTTTTACCGCCAAATGTAACTATAATTACCCTGTCAAGAGTTAACCTGTTTATGTAAATGAATTGATGAGTATCACATTTGCTTTGAAGCACTTTTGCTTTCTTCTCTTCAGGTCTTTCATCACGTCAAGGCTGTTTCCTCGCATTTGTGCTGCGCTTCTGCAATATATGTCGCCTTTTTATAAAGCAATTTCCAATAAAGTCAGCTTTGTTCTGGATCCGGCAACACCATCTGCCTTTGTGTCAAAATAAATGCAAAGAGCTTTTAACTGCTCTCCACTCGTGCTTTAATGACACCGGAAAAATGGTGAACACGACAAAATCCAGGCAGTGGTAATTTGAAGAAGCAGAGCACACTTATTTTTATCCTCATTGATTTATTACAAACCATTTTTTTCAAGCCTGACGTGTAATATTGACGTTATTAGATATAATATAGTGTTCTCGCCTCAGCCTTTTTTGTTTTGTTTTATTTTTTGCCTGTCAGCATATTACGATGGGTTTACATCCGTGTGCTTTAAATGTGCCGATGAGTACTTGCCTACTGCACAGAATATACTGAATACTGCATGCTACTTTCAAAAAATAGTATGTGAAACAGTGTGCAATAATCAAAAATTAGCATTTAAAACATTGGCATATGATGAATCATATTGAAAGTTTAATGTTATCCTTGAAATAAATCGTTATTTTGCTTTTTTTTGTTTTGTAAAAAATGTCTTCGCTTTGATGTGCCAGATAAATGAAAGAGCACAATGCATTGTGGGAAATATCACATGCAATTTTCAGCCAATCGTGGTTATTCCGTACATAGAGAAAATTCACATAAAAAAGAATGCATACTTCTGTACATACTGCAGAAATAGTGTAGTGTGTTCATGCTATTATGTGTGTGATTGTTTGATGTTAATGCGAGTTACTCCAGTGTAAAGGTGAACAGTTTTGACTTTGCCCTCCATGTGACTCTCAATTTAGCACATTTCCGTTTTTTACAGTCTAACGCCACCCTCAATTAACATTACGCTGTTAAACGCTCTGGATTACGCCAGGCCAGCGGAGATGAAGCCACTAATGCTCATCTTACCGAGAAATAAAACTATGACCTTTAGCATAATCCATTTAAAGTGTTGCAGATCATGTGATATTTGATTCAACACTACCAAATTGTGTTTAAGATATTTTGGAGACAATGACTTGTTAAAATACATTCTTTTAACCTACTTTTTATTGTTCAGACTACGGAGAGTTTGAGGCATGGCTACTGTAGCAGACTGAGTTTGGGGCGTGGCTACTGTAGCAGACTGAGTTTGGGGCGTGTCTACTGTAGCAGACTGAGTTTGGGGCGTGTGCTACTGTAGCAGACTGAGTTTGGGGCGTGGCTACTGTAGCAGACTGAGTTTGGGGCGTGGCTACTGTAGCAGACTGAGTTTGGGGCGTGGCTACTGTAGCAGACTGAGTTTGGGGCGTGGCTACTGTAGCAGACTGAGTTTGGGGCGTGGCTACTGTAGCAGACTGAGTTTGGGGTGTGGCTACTGTAGCAGACTGAGAGTTTGGGGCGTGGCTACTGTAGCAAACTGAGATTTGGGGTGTGGCTACTGTAGCAGACTGAGAGTTTGGGGCGTGGCTACTGTAGCAAACTGAGAGTTTGGGGTGTGGCTACTGTAGCAGACTGAGAGTTTGGGGCGTGGCTACTGTAGCAGACTGAGTTTGGGGCGTGGCTACTGTAGCAGACTGAGTTTGGGGCGTGGCTACTGTAGCAGACTGAGTTTGGGGCGTGGCTACTGTAGCAGACTGAGTTTGGGGCGTGGCTACTGTAGCAGACTGAGTTTGGGGCGTGGCTACTGTAGCAGACTGAGTTTGGGGCGTGGCTACTGTAGCAGACTGAGTTTGGGGGCGTGGCTACTGTAGCAGACTGAGTTTGGGGTGTGGCTACTGTAGCAGACTGAGAGTTTGGGGCGTGGCTACTGTAGCAGACTGAGTTTGGGGAGTGGCTACTGTAGCAGACTGAGTTTGGGGCGTGGCTACTGTAGCAGACTGAGTTTGGGGCGTGTCTACTGTAGCAGACTGAGTTTGGGGTGTGGCTACTGTAGCAGACTGAGTTTGGGGCGCGGCTACTGTAGCAGACTGAGTTTGGGGCGTGGCTACTGTAGCAAACTGAGAGTTTGGGGCGTGGCTACTGTAGCAGACTGAGTTTGGGGCGTGGCTACTGTAGCAGACTGAGTTTGGGCTGTGTCTACTGTAGCAGACTGAGTTTGGGGCGTGGCTACTGTAGCAGACTGAGTTTGGGGCGTGGCTACTGTAGCAAACTGAGAGTTTGGGGGCGTGGCTACTGTAGCAGACTGAGTTTGGAGCGTGGCTACTGTAGCAGACTGAGAGTTTGGGGCGTGGCTACTGTAGCAAACTGAGAGTTTGGGGCGTGGCTACTGTAGCAAACTGAGAGTTTGGGGCGTGGCTACTGTAGCAGACTGAGTTTGGAGCATGGCTACTGTAGCAAACTGAGAGTTTGGGGCGTGGCTACTGTAGCAGACTGAGTTTGGAGCGTGGCTACTGTAGCAAACTGAGAGTTTGGGGCGTGGCTACTGTAGCAGACTGAGTTTGAGGCGTGGCTACTGTAGCAGACTGAGTTTGGAGCGTGGCTACTGTAGCAAACTGAGAGTTTGGGGCGTGGCTACTGTAGCAGACTGAGTTTGGGGCGTGGCTACTGTAGCAGACTGAGTTTGGAGCGTGGCTACTGTAGCAGACTGAGAGTTTGGGGCGTGGCTACTGTAGCAGACTGAGTTTGGAGCGTGGCTACTGTAGCAAACTGAGAGTTTGGGGCGTGGCTACTGTAGCAGACTGAGTTTGGGGCGTGGCTACTGTAGCAAACTGAGAGTTTGGGGCGTGGCTACTGTAGCAGACTGAGTTTGGGGCGTGGCTACTGTAGCAGACTGAGAGTTTGGGGTGTGGCTACTGTAGCAGACTGAGAGTTTGGGGCGTGGCTACTGTAGCAGACTGAGAGTTTGGGGCGTGGCTACTGTAGCAGACTGAGTTTGGGGCGTGGCTACTGTAGCAAACTGAGAGTTTGGGGCGTGGCTACTGTAGCAGACTGAGTTTGGGGTGTGGCTACTGTAGCAGACTGAGAGTTTGGGGTGTGGCTACTGTAGCAGACTGAGTTTGGGGCGTGGCTACTGTAGCAGACTGAGTTTGGGGCGTGGCTACTGTAGCAGACTGAGTTTGGGGCGTGGCTACTGTAGCAGACTGAGTTTGGGGCGTGGCTACTGTAGCAGACTGAGATTTGGGGCGTGGCTACTGTAGCAGACTGAGAGTTTGGGGCGTGGCTACTGTAGCAGACTGAGTTTGGGGCGTGGTTTGTCATAATAAGTCATGTTAAGTTTTTAATGCATTACATGCACAAAAATATAAGACCAGGGACATGTTGGATATATACACTATATAATGGATGCTAGTTATCCTGTGCTATAATATCTGTAAAATATTTTTATTTTTATAAAGTGTTACCAAAGTCCAACTCAAAAGTATAAATACAGTAAATATAGTCTGTTTTAATTTGATGTTGAATTAATTGTATAATGAAAGCAATAATCAGGATGTGTGCAACCACAAATGTTTTGTCATTTTGGCTGATTCCTGGCAAAGTTTCTGGATTTATTGTGTGTGTCTAATCAGTATGAAATCAACAGTATCAGTGTGTGTGGAATCAGAGTGTGTGTTTTGATGTGCTGTGGTGCACAAACGCTGTGCTGGGTCAGGACTGATGTGCGGTTCTGGTCAGCAATCCTGCTCTCAGAAGTGCAGCCAGTGGCTTTCTGACATGATTAATGAACATTGATTTCTAACTAAAACCACAAAAACAGCACCTACTGCTAATCATGTGGCGTTTTACAGGCCCGACTTGAAGAACCTGCTCAGCAGACGGCCAGAAAACCAATCTTTACAGTTACTCAGGAACCAGCTGATGAAAGAAACAAGAAAGAGTTAGTTCTTTAAGAAAAAAGTGGGTGGTTTCTAGGATGTTGCTATGTGGATCCAAGAGTGTTCCAACTGGTTGCTATAGAAATGATTCTAAAAGAACTTTAGAAAATGCAAAGTGTGCATGTTCAAATGAAAAATTTGATTCTCCTGAGACACTTTGTAATGCAAATGAAACACTGATTTTCATACGAGATACATTTTTGTCTTCAAGAGGCACTTTGATGTTTTGAACAGCCCTGAAGAGAACGTACCACATACACACTTGTTTTTCTCCCTTGAAGGAGTTTTGTTAAAGCATCTTGTTTCCATATGAAAGGCTGTGTGTTTTGATTACAGTTGAACACACAGGTTAAAATTCAGGATGCAGGTGAATTTATCTAACTTGTCACTCAGAAATTGCTTGTAAATTTCACAAATAATTACAAAAACATGCCAAGCAACATTGAATTAAGCATGTTGTTTTTAAAGTAGAAAGACTGAAATTGTATTTTCGTCTAAAATATACAAAAATCTTTTATATCAATTTAAGAGTAGACAAAGTACAATGGAATCACACTTACATAAGAAAACAACAACTACATAATCTCATTGTCATAAGGACAAAATCATTTTTAATGAAAATATAGCAATTAAGGGTACAAGCGCCACACACACACGAGGAGCTAAATAGTACATTGGGCTTAATTTGTCGTTTAATAAGAGCTACTATATGTTGTCAGTACCGAGAATTTTCATGTGAATAAATACATAAATCCGATTAAGTGTGTATTTTAATGGTCCACATGTCCCACCCGCAAATTACACCTGCACACCTTCAGCGTTGGTCTCTTTAAATATAGTTTCATATAAGAAATATTTATGGTCAATAAATTGAATTAATACACTGGACATATTTTGACACAACTGCACCAGTCTATATTCATCAGTCGTGAAAGCACATATTGATTTATAATTTACAGAAAGTGTGCACTATATGCTCTGGTGTTCAGTGTTTGTGACCTCCCATGGACACATCAGGGGAAACGCTGTGTTTACTGGTGAGAATGTGATGAGTGATCAGCGTTTGCTTTCATTAACACACACATGCAGTGATGCAATGCTCTGTTACACACTCATCAATTGGGCTTTAATCAACAAATAACATCTGTTCATATCCCATTGTCACATCCCGGAGCAGATGCTTTTAGTTATTTCACTCTCTACTCGTCATAAACGGCCTAATGAGACTCATATCCAACTTTAACTATTAAACGTAACTGCAAACAGCAGTTATGGGCCAAACACACCAGTGGTATGTGCGTCGTGATGTTGAGCAGATTTGTTTGTCACCCTGGTGGTGGAATTAGGAAAAGAAGTTCAAATACGAGTAGATTCAACTTTTGAGCAGAAGGTCTGAATTTGGTGTTTTTTAATGGGATGATACTTACAAAGATTCATGTCAATATGCAAAAATATAACGTCATTTCTGAGCAAAACAGGATCTGCTAGAATTTTTACAAAAATTAGGGCAGGAATTTCCATTGGAAAGTGGGCGTTACAAACAATGATGGCTGTTGGTTGGAGGGATTGAAAAAATATGTAAATAAATAATGCATTTTGCAAAATCTTTCATCCAAAGTGACATGCATTGCATTTATTTTACCGTTTCATGCTTTCCCAAAGAATCAAACCCATGACGTTGGCGTTTACTGTTTGAGCTAAAGAAATGTGAGAAATAAAGATACTGATTAAAGGACATTAATAACTTTTGACCGGCATAGTCTAAAGATTATCTGAGTTGAATTGATGAAGACTGACAGTAGGATAAGGTTGAAAAACTGATTTCAAGTGAATAAATATAATGACTGTTTACTATTGCCTTGTGAGTTTGCATCACTGAATCATTATTTTCCTGTTTTTCACTGTATATCTGCTTTGAAACAATCTGTATTGTATAAAGCGCTGTTAAAATAAAAGATAACCCGACTTGACTTGGAAATCAGATATTTCTAATGTATTTTTATAGAATTTAAAAAGTAAAATGTGCAACAAACATATGGCATCAGAAAATATTCGAGAACCTCCTCAAAAACTGTGCCAAAAATGATAAACTTCTGCTATAAACTTCCAGAAAACAGAGAAATACAAAAGATGCAAAAACATCTTCAGTCCTTTACTCGTAATTGACTTTTGGAAAATCGGAAAAACGTAAAAGGTATACAGATCATTTTCTTCCAGGACATTATTCATGAAGTTTATGGCTATTTCCTTTAACTTTAAAACACAACCCAATCCAATCAATTCAAACACAATCATTCAAAATAAGATCTCAAGAACTAGTATGACCATCCAGCAGTTAGCGAAATCCGTCTTACTTTTCAGCATCAAATTAGACCAATCTACCTTTTCATGTAACTGACAAAGTTATGAACAGTCTTAAAGAAAAAAAAATGGATGAGTAACTTGCAAGAGTCTAAGCAGCTTTCTGCAACCGCTGGTCTGATCTCAGATCAGTTGCGTGTTGGTGGGCAGCTGTCTGCTGTTTTCTGATGCAACACTTGCAGGTTTTTCACTCAAACTCCAAAAACCTCAAATCAATGTCACAGGTTCGACTGCAAAGATCCTCTACACAAAACACAGCTGCTAAAATTATCACACAGTGTCACTTATAGGTTTAGCAGACAAAACCAGAAATAATGCAGCAGCACGCATAAAAAAACAAAACTGCTTATATCCTAATTAATGACTCAAACAGGAGTTACGCAGCACAACACCGGTCCATATGCTCACCTGCTGTTTGACACAAGAGGTCAACTCACGGCCATTAATATACTCCGGGATTATAAATATAAGTCGTCAGAAGCTGTAGCAGTTATACAAACTAAACTTTTTCTTTTTAATATATAAAGAGTTCAGATGCAAAAGCCTCTAAATGCCATTTGAAATTTTCTTCTAAAATTACCAGTTTTATCAAGCTTGTATATTTAAGTTCAGTAATTTCACTTAAATGACAATTAATAGGTAATCTTCATTGCCATTTAAGTGAAATTACTGAACTTAAATATACAAGCTTGATAAAAATGATCATTTTAGAAGAAAAGCCACTTTTTAATCATTCGTCGAATTCGATATGAATTTGGTCGTAAGATCGGGTTAAGGGTACCAGACAAGCAGAAAATGGCAACATGATGGGCGCATGTTTTGAAAGAGGTGGAGCCTCCTATACAGTCCTCCTACACTTCACTAAAACACACCTATAACATCGTCTCTCTGGAACAACGTCACACAAACCCAACATTTCACCAACAAATGGAAAGTTATCAAAAAACTTAAGAATTAAATCAAAGAGACCGCAAAGACATGATAAAAGTGGCAGTTTGTTGACATTTTTGTTGTTTACCTGAAGATTTTAAAGCCAAGCATCAATGTTTTACACTAATAAGTGATACATTGGCCATATACATTTATCTGTCAAGATTGCACATTAGTCACAAATGAAAGAGGACACACATACCAATTGTCGCATCTGTCTCTGTTTATTTGTAGTCACAGGAGTATTTCTGCCTTAAATCGAGTGATCAGAATCCCACATCCATTCACTAACAGAAGGTATTCAAACACTACACCGCTGTCTTAAAGTGAGTTTTGAGTGAGCCAAGGAATGAAGTCAT
>JAQIUQ010003319.1:0-12147 GCA_030378365.1 Hybognathus amarus
TAACACAGATATACTGTTGATGACCACTTCTCAAGCTCGAGTTATCCTGATTTGAAGCCAGATATTTGGCGGGCCAAAAACACATGGCCAGTTCTTCTTCTTCTTCTGATTAATGGCAGATCATATCTTTACGATATATACCGCCACCTACTGGACTTACTACACAGGAGTGTGTAAAAAGGAAGTTGGCAAATTATACATCACATCATAAAAAAAATTAAACCAAGTATTTGCTTCTTTGTCTCTGCATTCCTTGCTCCTGTAAAATATTATGAATATCATTTCCTGCATCAGCGTCTTTCCATTTCTGTCTGAACATGGCCAGTTGAAAATGGTGTCATGTAAATACCCCCCTCAGATAGGAGAGACATACAAAATGTGCAGTGGTGTGTCCCCGAGATGCATAAACTCTACAGGTCCAGAGGAAAATCAAGGATAATCAATTGGGTAAAATGGGTGGAGCCACCTTAACTCAAAGCTGTACAAAATGGCAAAGCCAAGCATTGGTGTGTGTTGTGGTGTTTGTGTCAAAGTTTGTTAAGATGGGGTTCCTGAAAGGTGTGTTAGTGGTGGTTTTGGTAGTTGCGTTTGATCTGCCTGATGTTTGGGGAAGATTGAGGTACAGTCAAAGTCCAAGAAGCATGGGGCCAAAATTAGATCCAGCTTCTAGAAGTCCTGGCCTTTCTCCTCTAGGGCTCTGGAACCCTTTACAAGTGGCTTCTCAGTTTCAGAGTCCTTTGGGGTCTGTCTCCAGAAGCCTTGCGCAGGACCCTTTTGGCCTTCAGGAGAAGCAGCTGTTGCAGGGTCCAGTGAAGCCTTTGGATTGGAGGTATCCCGTCGTTCCCGAGGTGCAGAGCGAGTTGGCGGTGGACTTCCAGTTGAGGCAACCTGTGACTCCCAACAGCGTAGCGGTTCAATGTGGCGAGAACCGGGTTCTTGTAGAGGTCCAGCAGGACTTTTTCAGCAATGGTCAGTTGATCCAGCCAACTGGTCTGTCTTTAGGTGGATGTCCAGTTGTTGGTCAGGATTCTGAGGCAAGAGTGCTCATCTTTGAGTATGAATTACAGGACTGCAATAGTGTGCTGATGGTAAGAACTCAATCTTAATAGGTTATTTGTTGTGGCAGAGGACCTTTCAATGAAAGTCTGTTCACTTTGTTTTACAATGCCAGGGCAGCTAAGAGCAAGTTCTATCTGTTCAAACCAACAACTGATGTAAACTATCCTATTAATGGTATGAAAGGAACTTAAGAAACAAGAATAAATATTTTGCCTTAGTAGTGTTAAAGCTAGTTTTTACCCTAGGGCTGGGTATCGTAACAAAATGTTCGATACCGATACCTTGACTTAGATACCGGTTCCTGAACGATACCTTTTTCGATACCAATATTATGTAACCAGATTTATCAATATAATATTACCTAAATTTTTATTTTTCAGTTGTTGACTTTTTCACACTCATGTATGTAAAAAAGCACCAATCCTAAAGTTTTCTATGGTTCCTAATCATTTAACAACATGTTTTCTTTACTTCAATGAGCTCATTGTGTCTGCCTTACCTTAATGTTTAATGTTAATGAAACTGAATGAAAATTAATTGAAATGCATTACACTGTCACATCTGATAATAACAGATCATCACTCTAAATTGTAATTTAGAAACATGCAATTTCTGTAAAGCTGCTTTGAAACGATATTTATTGTGAAAAATGCTATGTTAAAAAGTGAATTAAATCAAATAGGCTACTGGGGGGCGCCGGGGCGGGATATATGCCTCGTGCTCAGCACACGTGAAGCTTGCCACAAAGCACTGGCAACAGAAGCCTAATGATTATGGATGTGTTGGGAAACAACAGCAAGGATATATATTTAATAGTTTATTAATGAACAAGTGTTTAATAAGTCTGCTGGCAGCAAATATGATTATGACGATGCTGACTGGTCATTCCTGCGGCAGTGAATGCGCGCGCCTAACGTTATAGGGATCAGGTAATCAAACTATTCATTTCTAATTGTTTTGTTTAAAAGTAGAATTATTTTGACCAACTATATAGACATTTATCTCTTGTCTATGAGGCAAGTATCCCATATGCTGAGTGTCGGTTCGTCTGTGACGCGCTCCAGTTCTTGCAGTAAAAGACGGACTTTGTACTCTCAACAAGTGTGTGTGCGCTTATCAGATTTACCGTGTTACTGGTCTTGGCGGCAAATATCCTGTCGGAGATATTGCATCGCGTGCTTCTGGTATCGAGTCTGGCACACAGGTACACTTTGGATCATTTCCACATATTTTTTATCCATCTGGGTTGGGACGCTTACACGCACGCACACTCACGTGCGACGAGAGCTACGTCTCTGAGCAGCCGCGTAAACTAGTGTTTTCTGCCACAGCCTATCGTGCTTATTGTTTCACTGTTGACGAGATTAACCACTTGGGTACCGAAATTTGGTATCGATACTCGGTAGTACCGAATCAATTCGGTCGGTACCTGAAAAGTACCGAATCTCGGTACCCAGCCCTGGAACAGCCAATGTCAGCAATGTAAGCACATGTGTCCAAAACATTGACTCTCTAGTCTAGCAAACTTGGAGCTTCTCAGGGCAGCTGTGGTGATTTTCCCCTTAAGGAATTATTCCACCATATTGCAGTGTATTTAACACCATGTTGGTGTATGTGCAGTCTTTGGGATGACCCTCTTGGTAACCACAATATTTTTTTCAGATGAATGAGGATGAGCTTGTCTACACCTTCTCTCTTACCTACACCCCAGAGGCGGTTGCAGGTACTCCGATTACCCGGGCCGATGGTGCAATTGTTGGGGTTCAATGCCATTATCAAAGGTAAGTGATCCCTGTGACTTTCTGCACTGCTGCTTGTACTGGGAGACATTTAATGGGTACTTTCATGAACCACAGGCTCCAAAATGTAAGCAGTGATGCTTTGAGGCCAACATGGGTCCCTTATGCCTCAACAGAGGCTGGTGAAGAAGTCTTGCTCTTCTCCCTGAAGATCATGATGGGTTGGTACAAGTTTTTTTTTCTTTCAATAATTTACACCTTTACTATAGTGGCTGTGCCTAAAATGTATATTTTTTCCCCAGATGATTGGTCCTATCAGAGGCCTTCATACTCCTATTTCCTGGGTGGTGTTATTAACATCGAGGCGTCTGTGAAGCAGTACAATCATGTGCCTCTGCGTGTGTTTGTGGACCGCTGTGTAGCCACTCAATCACCTGATGTGAACTCCCTTCCAAGATATTCCTTCATTGAGAATCATGGGTAAGTTCATGGCCTCTGAAGTGGTGGGGCTCAGTTGACGTTCATAAGTTACTATTTGTGATTGTGTTATCGTCAGGTGCTTTGTGGATGCCAAAACTACAGCTTCCAGCTCCCGCTTCATGCCTCGGTCCCAGGTTGACAAGATCCAGTTCCAGCTGGAGTCGTTTATGTTCCAGGAGGGCAACAGTCCTTCTGTATGTGTTCTGTTTATCATGTGTTAATTTGACGACTCCTCCCATCTGCTTTGGTTTTGTGACTTGTCTTTAATCTCTTGCAGATCTTCATAACATGTATTCTAAAGGCAACTATTGCTTCTGCACCCAGTGATGCTCAGCGCAAATCCTGTTCCTTTGCCAATGGGTACTTATTATTATTTATATTTTTTTGTTTTGTGGGGGTGTTTGACTTTCTCATGTTAAAGGTTTCATGTCTTTTGTCTTGTTGCAGGTGGTTTGCTGCTGATGGAAATGACCAAGTTTGTGGTTGCTGTGACTCAACATGTGGTCCTGATGGTCTTGCTGCTTCTCCCTATGGAGGTTGGTTGCTTTTATTCATTAAGTTTACTTTTGAGGTTTAAGTTAGGCTCTAAATTGGCTTTTTGTCTTTCAGGCATTCAGTGGGAAGGCAAGGCCTCACTTGGTCCTGTAATGGTTCAAGGGCAAAAGAGTGGTTTTCAATAAAACTGTCAAACCAATCCTTGCTTGTATCTGACTTGTCATCTTGCTTTTTCTGGTTTAACAGACCGTGCCTCATTCTGCCAATGTGGTGAAACTGAGATTCCTACAATACTTTAAGTCCCATGTAGTCTGGAATTCTTTGGATGCATGCTATATAGGATTTTAAAAGGTTCATTCCAATTCTCAAGGGAAAAAGTCTTATCTTTGCAAGTCCCATATAGTGAGCAACCAAATGGTTCCAGGCTATAGGGTTCCTGGGTTTGAATCCACTGAGACTCCATTGTGTCCCTGAGCAAGACTCTTAACCCCTAGTTGCTCCAGAGGCATGTGACCTCTGACATGTATCGCAATTGTAAGTCACTTTGGATAAAAGTGTTTGCTAAATGTAAATGCATATTAAGAATACTGTGATTTCAGATAAAGTCACACATCTGAAATTTCATGCATGCCTAGTTGGTGAAATAAAAAAACATGATTAAGTGTCTGAATTCACAGTACTCATAAAAGAGAAGGTCTCATGACAATGACATTGATGTAGTACATATGGATTTTATTCATACTAAACGGTTCATAATTGTAGAGGTGGTTGAGTAAATACGTATCCCTGTCTTTCAATTTCCATACTATCCATCCTAAACCATATGTGAGATTAACATAAGTGTGTCCTAAAGCATATGTCAAGAGTATGCCAGAAGTCCCGAGATGGTCTACTATTTCCAGTTGATTTTCGAAGTGTGGATCCAAGCTCACTATAAAGGCTAGTATTGCCAACAACCCATTGTGCTTTGGTGGAAGAATTACAAACATGACTAAAAAGTGTTAAACTACACAACATAGCGAAGCACGAACAATGGTGAGCGGTTGGATAGGATTGAGTGACTAATCAAAGTTTAACTTGAAAAAATATTTAAAGCAATCTGTGTTATATTTCATCTGCAATAACAATATGGACTTTCATAAAGATCCATTTAGCCATTCATTTTTAAATGCATCATTATGCATTAAAATATGAGGAGAGTTCTCCACATGAAAGACCCGCGAATGCAGATCAATGTGCTTCGGCATTTCTCTCCGATACATTAGGAAAATTAATTAAATGAAACTTGTAGGATTTTAACAGTGACAAGATGATTGACAGGCCAGTTTACTATGAGATAATGCGACAGAGAGCAACCGTTAAAGACGCAATTGTATGATGTGATAGTATCTCCTAACTCTTGTCTATATTTTGCTACACACTCAAAATTATCAACTTTTCTTCACAAAAAGAGTACATACTTTTTAGGGTGTAGTATGAGTAGGCGAATTGAGATGTTAACTCGTCTGAGGAGCTTTAGCACTCTCTCCAGTGGCCGTCCTTATGCAGTTATATTTTCAGTCAGAGAAACAGAGGGAGTTCCCGAAAAAACAGACTTTCTTTATTTAATCATATGCGGATCTCAATCTGGATTTCGGACAGTCTGGTGTAAAGAGACTGCATGTACTGACAAATAAAATAAATACACAATTGTAATAGCCTTTATAAAACGGTTAGTTCGAATTCTTGATTCTGATTGGTCAAGAGCTGTGCTTTATTCACGATAAAACACGGCTACGACCGCTTCACCCAACGGTTCTACTGATCGCTGCGCAACACTGCGGTTCTATGTTGTTTTTATTTGAGCTTTCATGCATTTTACACACTGGAACGTTGTTGCTGTTCACACTCGGGGACTATTTTTTCCAGCGGAAGGTAGGCTTTTAGTGATTTTACTTCAAGAAAGTTGCACTAACATTGTTTTTTACTTAAATATTGTGTGGCAACCGTTTTATAAAAGCAATAAGATACTCGAGGCAAGTGCTGTATCGTGAATAAGTAACGGCTCAAGGGGTTGCAGGCACTCCGCTTCGCGTCGTGCCTAACAACGCCCTTGAGCCGTTACTATTCACGATACACACAGCCTCTCGTACCTTATTGCTTACTCATGCTCTGTCTGATTTTTTCAAGCGGTCATATTTACCTCGTTTACTCTGGTATTGCTTAGCCGGCATAGTCTTTTGCATCGCATATAAATATTTTTTGCCTTAAATACGGCGATCAGAATCCACATCTGATCACAAACAGAAGTCATCCGGTGCTGCCGTCTCCTAACACAGATATACTGTTGATGACCACTTCTCAAGCTCGAGTTATCCTGATTTGAAGCCAGATATTTGGCGGGCCAAAAACACATGGCCAGTTCTTCTTCTTCTTCTGATTAATGGCAGATCATATCTTTACGATATATACCGCCACCTACTGGACTTACTACACAGGAGTGTGTAAAAAGGAAGTTGGCAAATTATACATCACATCATAAAAAAAATTAAACCAAGTATTTGCTTCTTTGTCTCTGCATTCCTTGCTCCTGTAAAATATTATGAATATCATTTCCTGCATCAGCGTCTTTCCATTTCTGTCTGAACATGGCCAGTTGAAAATGGTGTCATGTAAATACCCCCTCAGATAGGAGAGACATACAAAATGTGCAGTGGTGTGTCCCCGAGATGCATAAACTCTACAGGTCCAGAGGAAAATCAAGGATAATCAATTGGGTAAAATGGGTGGAGCCACCTTAACTCAAAGCTGTACAAAATGGCAAAGCCAAGCATTGGTGTGTGTTGTGGTGTTTGTGTCAAAGTTTGTTAAGATGGGGTTCCTGAAAGGTGTGTTAGTGGTGGTTTTGGTAGTTGCGTTTGATCTGCCTGATGTTTGGGGAAGATTGAGGTACAGTCAAAGTCCAAGAAGCATGGGGCCAAAATTAGATCCAGCTTCTAGAAGTCCTGGCCTTTCTCCTCTAGGGCTCTGGAACCCTATACAAGTGGCTTCTCAGTTTCAGAGTCCTTTGGGGTCTGTCTCCAGAAGCCTTGCGCAGGACCCTTTTGGCCTTCAGGAGAAGCAGCTGTTGCAGGGTCCAGTGAAGCCTTTGGATTGGAGGTATCCCGTCGTTCCCGAGGTGCAGAGCGAGTTGGCGGTGGACTTCCAGTTGAGGCAACCTGTGACTCCCAACAGCGTAGCGGTTCAATGTGGCGAGAACCGGGTTCTTGTAGAGGTCCAGCAGGACTTTTTCAGCAATGGTCAGTTGATCCAGCCAACTGGTCTGTCTTTAGGTGGATGTCCAGTTGTTGGTCAGGATTCTGAGGCAAGAGTGCTCATCTTTGAGTATGAATTACAGGACTGCAATAGTGTGCTGATGGTAAGAACTCAATCTTAATAGGTTATTTGTTGTGGCAGAGGACCTTTCAATGAAAGTCTGTTCACTTTGTTTTACAATGCCAGGGCAGCTAAGAGCAAGTTCTATCTGTTCAAACCAACAACTGATGTAAACTATCCTATTAATGGTATGAAAGGAACTTAAGAAACAAGAATAAATATTTTGCCTTAGTAGTGTTAAAGCTAGTTTTTACCCTAGGGCTGGGTATCAGTAACAAAATGTTCGATACCGATACCTTGACTTAGATACCGGTTCCTGAACGATACCTTTTTCGATACCAATATTATGTAACCAGATTTATCAATATAATATTACCTAAATTTTTATTTTTCAGTTGTTGACTTTTTCACACTCATGTATGTAAAAAAGCACCAATCCTAAAGTTTTCTATGGTTCCTAATCATTTAACAACATGTTTTCTTTACTTCAATGAGCTCATTGTGTCTGCCTTACCTTAATGTTTAATGTTAATGAAACTGAATGAAAATTAATTGAAATGCATTACACTGTCACATCTGATAATAACAGATCATCACTCTAAATTGTAATTTAGAAACATGCAATTTCTGTAAAGCTGCTTTGAAACGATATTTATTGTGAAAAATGCTATGTTAAAAGTGAATTAAATCAAATAGGCTACTGGGGGGCGCCGGGGCGGGATATATGCCTCGTGCTCAGCACACGTGAAGCTTGCCACAAAGCACTGGCAACAGAAGCCTAATGATTATGGATGTGTCGGGAAACAACAGCAAGGATATATATTTAATAGTTTATTAATGAACAAGTGTTTAATAAGTCTGCTGGCAGCAAATATGATTATGACGATGCTGACTGGTCATTCCTGCGGCAGTGAATGCGCGCGCCTAACGTTATAGGGATCAGGTAATCAAACTATTCATTTCTAATTGTTTTGTTTAAAAGTAGAATTATTTTGACCAACTATATAGACACTATATCTCTTGTCTATGAGGCAAGTATCCCATATGCTGAGTGTCGGTTCGTCTGTGACGCGCTCCAGTTCTTGCAGTAAAAGACGGACTTTGTACTCTCAACAAGTGTGTGTGCGCTTATCAGATTTACCGTGTTACTGGTCTTGGCGGCAAATATCCTGTCGGAGATATTGCATCGCGTGCTTCTGGTATCGAGTCTGGCACACAGGTACACTTTGGATCATTTCCACATATTTTTTATCCATCTGGGTTGGGACGCTTACACGCACGCACACTCACGTGCGACGAGAGCTACGTCTCTGAGCAGCCGCGTAAACTAGTGTTTTCTGCCACAGCCTATCGTGCTTATTGTTTCACTGTTGACGAGATTAACCACTTGGGTACCGAAATTTGGTATCGATACTCGGTAGTACCGAATCAATTCGGTCGGTACCTGAAAAGTACCGAATCTCGGTACCCAGCCCTGGAACAGCCAATGTCAGCAATGTAAGCACATGTGTCCAAAACATTGACTCTCTAGTCTAGCAAACTTGGAGCTTCTCAGGGCAGCTGTGGTGATTTTCCCCTTAAGGAATTATTCCACCATATTGCAGTGTATTTAACACCATGTTGGTGTATGTGCAGTCTTTGGGATGACCCTCTTGGTAACCACAATATTTTTTTCAGATGAATGAGGATGAGCTTGTCTACACCTTCTCTCTTACCTACACCCCAGAGGCGGTTGCAGGTACTCCGATTACCCGGGCTGATGGTGCAATTGTTGGGGTTCAATGCCATTATCAAAGGTAAGTGATCCCTGTGACTTTCTGCACTGCTGCTTGTACTGGGAGACATTTAATGGGTACTTTCATGAACCACAGGCTCCAAAATGTAAGCAGTGATGCTTTGAGGCCAACATGGGTCCCTTATGCCTCAACAGAGGCTGGTGAAGAAGTCTTGCTCTTCTCCCTGAAGATCATGATGGGTTGGTACAAGTTTTTTTTTCTTTCAATAATTTACACCTTTACTATAGTGGCTGTGCCTAAAATGTATATTTTTTCCCCAGATGATTGGTCCTATCAGAGGCCTTCATACTCCTATTTCCTGGGTGGTGTTATTAACATCGAGGCGTCTGTGAAGCAGTACAATCATGTGCCTCTGCGTGTGTTTGTGGACCGCTGTGTAGCCACTCAATCACCTGATGTGAACTCCCTTCCAAGATATTCCTTCATTGAGAATCATGGGTAAGTTCATGGCCTCTGAAGTGGTGGGGCTCAGTTGACGTTCATAAGTTACTATTTGTGATTGTGTTATCGTCAGGTGCTTTGTGGATGCCAAAACTACAGCTTCCAGCTCCCGCTTCATGCCTCGGTCCCAGGTTGACAAGATCCAGTTCCAGCTGGAGTCGTTTATGTTCCAGGAGGGCAACAGTCCTTCTGTATGTGTTCTGTTTATCATGTGTTAATTTGACGACTCCTCCCATCTGCTTTGGTTTTGTGACTTGTCTTTAATCTCTTGCAGATCTTCATAACATGTATTCTAAAGGCAACTATTGCTTCTGCACCCAGTGATGCTCAGCGCAAATCCTGTTCCTTTGCCAATGGGTACTTATTATTATTTATATTTTTTTGTTTTGTGGGGGTGTTTGACTTTCTCATGTTAAAGGTTTCATGTCTTTTGTCTTGTTGCAGGTGGTTTGCTGCTGATGGAAATGACCAAGTTTGTGGTTGCTGTGACTCAACATGTGGTCCTGATGGTCTTGCTGCTTCTCCCTATGGAGGTTGGTTGCTTTTATTCATTAAGTTTACTTTTGAGGTTTAAGTTAGGCTCTAAATTGGCTTTTTGTCTTTCAGGCATTCAGTGGGAAGGCAAGGCCTCACTTGGTCCTGTAATGGTTCAAGGGCAAAAGAGTGGTTTTCAATAAAACTGTCAAACCAATCCTTGCTTGTATCTGACTTGTCATCTTGCTTTTTCTGGTTTAACAGACCGTGCCTCATTCTGCCAATGTGGTGAAACTGAGATTCCTACAATACTTTAAGTCCCATGTAGTCTGGAATTCTTTGGATGCATGCTATATAGGATTTTAAAAGGTTCATTCCAATTCTCAAGGGAAAAAGTCTTATCTTTGCAAGTCCCATATAGTGAGCAACCAAATGGTTCCAGGCTATAGGGTTCCTGGGTTTGAATCCACTGAGACTCCATTGTGTCCCTGAGCAAGACTCTTAACCCCTAGTTGCTCCAGAGGCATGTGACCTCTGACATGTATCGCAATTGTAAGTCACTTTGGATAAAAGTGTTTGCTAAATGTAAATGCATATTAAGAATACTGTGATTTCAGATAAAGTCACACATCTGAAATTTCATGCATGCCTAGTTGGTGAAATAAAAAAACATGATTAAGTGTCTGAATTCACAGTACTCATAAAAGAGAAGGTCTCATGACAATGACATTGATGTAGTACATATGGATTTTATTCATACTAAACGGTTCATAATTGTAGAGGTGGTTGAGTAAATACGTATCCCTGTCTTTCAATTTCCATACTATCCATCCTAAACCATATGTGAGATTAACATAAGTGTGTCCTAAAGCATATGTCAAGAGTATGCCAGAAGTCCCGAGATGGTCTACTATTTCCAGTTGATTTTCGAAGTGTGGATCCAAGCTCACTATAAAGGCTAGTATTGCCAACAACCCATTGTGCTTTGGTGGAAGAATTACAAACATGACTAAAAAGTGTTAAACTACACAACATAGCGAAGCACGAACAATGGTGAGCGGTTGGATAGGATTGAGTGACTAATCAAAGTTTAACTTGAAAAAATATTTAAAGCAATCTGTGTTATATTTCATCTGCAATAACAATATGGACTTTCATAAAGATCCATTTAGCCATTCATTTTTAAATGCATCATTATGCATTAAAATATGAGGAGAGTTCTCCACATGAAAGACCCGCGAATGCAGATCAATGTGCTTCGGCATTTCTCTCCGATACATTAGGAAAATTAATTAAATGAAACTTGTAGGATTTTAACAGTGACAAGATGATTGACAGGCCAGTTTACTATGAGATAATGCGACAGAGAGCAACCGTTAAAGACGCAATTGTATGATGTGATAGTATCTCCTAACTCTTGTCTATATTTTGCTACACACTCAAAATTATCAACTTTTTCTTCACAAAAAGAGTACATACTTTTTAGGGTGTAGTATGAGTAGGCGAATTGAGATGTTAACTCGTCTGAGGAGCTTTAGCACTCTCTCCAGTGGCCGTCCTTATGCAGTTATATTTTCAGTCAGAGAAACAGAGGGAGTTCCCGAAAAAACAGACTTTCTTTATTTAATCATATGCGGATCTCAATCTGGATTTCGGACAGTCTGGTGTAAAGAGACTGCATGTACTGACAAATAAAATAAATACACAATTGTAATAGCCTTTATAAAACGGTTAGTTCGAATTCTTGATTCTGATTGGTCAAGAGCTGTGCTTTATTCACGATAAAACACGGCTACGAGCCGCTTCACCCAACGGTTCTACTGATCGCTGCGCAACACTGCGGTTCTATGTTGTTTTTATTTGAGCTTTCATGCATTTTACACACTGGAACGTTGTTGCTGTTCACACTCGGGGACTATTTTTTCCAGCGGAAGGTAGGCTTTTAGTGATTTTACTTCAAGAAAGTTGCACTAACATTGTTTTTTACTTAAATATTGTGTGGCAACCGTTTTATAAAAGCAATAAGATACTCGAGGCAAGTGCTGTATCGTGAATAAGTAACGGCTCAAGGGGTTGCAGGCACTCCGCTTCGCGTCGTGCCTAACAACGCCCTTGAGCCGTTACTATTCACGATACAGCACAGCCTCTCGTACCTTATTGCTTACTCATGCTCTGTCTGATTTTTTCAAGCGGTCATATTTACCTCGTTTACTCTGGTATTGCTTAGCCGGCATAGTCTTTTGCATCGCATATAAATATTTTTTGCCTTAAATACGGCGATCAGAATCCACATCTGATCACAAACAGAA